>WOUA01000052.1:171925-241763 GCA_021397985.1 Sporothrix dimorphospora
AAGGCCTCGTCTTTTTTTGGGCAATCTTCACCGGGGGCCTCGAATGCGGTCTGCGTTTGCAACCATCATCTGTCTTTAGGTCTCCGTGTTTGACACTGCGCCCCCCCCCCGCCCCCCGCCCCCCCCCAGGGGCTCCAAATCTGCACTACACATCGGACGTCGTAGATTACCGCCGGGGCGACCAGCCTGCGGAAGCATGTACAGTACCATTCGAACGGTAATACAGACAATCTAAAATAAGTCCGGCGCTTAACGACGCTGCCACAGGGTGGCTGATCCGGCCGACGTAGCCTTCCCGTGCGGGGCCGCCCCCAATCCAACCATCCCGACAATGGGTACGGAAATGTTTGAGGGGCAGTGCACTGTGTGTCTGAGCATGTAGCATTGATGCTACATGAACTAGATAGGTCCTACATTTTATTTATAGAACTCCCTTAGGCTGTCCGTATATCTTCTCGCTGTTGTCTCTCTGCTCCTGTCGATTTTGCTGAGCACCGTACATCCGCCCATCCCCCAGGGCAGCTACGAAGAAGACATGGACGCTACCCAGCTTCAACCGAATCGCGCAAGCCCCAGTGCTCGCTCCAACGGCGCGCGGCGGGCGCCACACTCTCGAGGCCAAGCAGAGATGCAGAGGCTGGAGACCACGACCGATAAGGAGCAGACGCGTGACTTGGTACGATCGAGCCCCCAAGCAACCCAAAAAGAGGAAGACGGCACACTAACGGCAGACCTGCAGAAAATCAAAATCCGTGTGCGCATCGCCAAATTCATCCTTCGCAGCGTCAAGTTTGCTTGCAGCCTGATTGTCCTGTCGATGATGTCCGCGTCCCTCGCCATTTTTCATGCCACGCGGTCGCTCTCCGCCTTGAGCGGGTTTCCGCCCTGGGCGGCCAACACAAATACGTGGCCGCAGAAGATTGTGCTCGCCGCGGCCTGCCTGTCGGTCGCCGTCTCCCTTCTTCTTCTTATCGGCTACTGCCACGGTGGTCACAAGCGAGTCAAGAAGCTTGCCGCCTACTACAGGCTCTTTGCCATTGGCTGGTTTCTCTTCAACATGATCCTATGGGGTCTCGCGGCCAGGGTGCTCCAGTCGACACGCAAGAATGGCCACGGCCAGGATCTCTGGGGCTGGTCTTGCGCCCAAAATGAGCGTTCCCAGCTGTTTTCCCAGAAGGTCGACTATGTCTTGGTTTGCCGCCTGCAGGTATGTTCTTTTCTTCGGCCGTTTCCATAAAAGCAGCTCGAACTCACCGGTGGACAGAATTGGTCGCTCGTGTGCATTATCATCGAAGTCATCTTGGAAGGCATCAGCATCGTATTGTACTGTGTTGTCTTGTACCGGCTTCACTCGAAGCGCCGCCTGCACAAAGCGATGGAGAGGCGCAATAGGGCGCGCCTCGATCAACAGAGCCTGTCCAGCACGCTCTCTCGGGCAACTCCGCACGACAGTGGGGTCGATCTGGGCTGGGCGACATCGGCTGTCATGGCGTACCCTGCCGTGCCCGTGCCCGCTGCCTACAAGGACGCAAAGCAGCCACAGACCTTTTTTTAGGAAGCTGTGGCCATAGTGTCCGAGGGATCGTACACAGCCAGCTAGCCCTCGACTTGGGTCAAGATGTGAATATACAATCAGGGTAGAAGAGACACTCGTAGGGATCTCATCGACGATAATCATCTCTTTTCGCTTTTGCTACCTTGACGGGACACCCAGCCAAACCCGTCTTCAACTGCATGTATATTACATATACAGTATGTATTTTCAATTGAAAAGATAGAAATAAATTAAATGAAACTAAACTAAAAATAATAAAATAGAAAAATAAATAAGATAAAAAGACCTATGTACAAAATTCCTTATCTGACGATACCGGCTGGCGGCCTCTCGCCATGTCAAGGCGATGAGACTGAGTCCCTTAAGGCTGAGCTCGGCCAGGCCGTCCGGGGCAGGTTCCTGGACGTGTGGCTCAGTAACTTCACGGTCCCCTTTACAGCGAGCGATTGCACTGCCATACAAACTCCTCACAAAGATCGGCTAACTCCGCAACTGCCAGCCTGTCTCATCGTCAGGACTGGCCGAGAGACTCATCAACCTACCGCACCGTTTGTTTACGAATAACGACTCGTGGCTTACTACACGCACCTGTAACACATGCCTGAACCCTCAACGCCCTGCACCGGTACCGGGGCCCAAAAACGGGCTCTTCTCTAAAGAGGGTTTCTTCTTGGCCCCCGCGGCTTAGGCGCCCGGAGAAGAGTTCCGTTTTTGGGCTTCTGTGGCTTCTCAGTCGAATCTAACACACAAATTTTCGAGTGTCCCCGTCCCCCATCCCCTGCCTCCCTCACAAGAAATACAGACGTGTGATGGCGAAGTAGTGACGGCGTGTCTACTGTCATGTAAGACTTAACCCTTACGAGTGTACGGAAGAGTGAATGGCCTGACGATAGATTACATAAATAAGCAAAGATAAATTCCTGTGCAATAAGAATGGAATACATACATAGGAAAAAACGGAAAAAAAAATCAAAAATGCATCACAGTGCACGTGCTTCTACCAAGACCGTTTTTGAATACCACACTGCTGCAGACACTGCTCAACGCCGCGAGCAATGCTTGCTGGGATGGCTTGCCGCACCTTGTCAATGTCCCCTCCAGTAACCGCCCCGCCAAAGGCAGCCGTAATCACGTCCTCTGTAAAGGCAAAAGTTTCGTCGAGAATCTGGCCCGTGCCGAAATCTTCGCTTGCGAAGAAGGAAACAAACGTCGTGTTCGTGCAGTCCGGGTTGAACTGCGTGTGCAACGAGCCCTGGTAGAACGTGGTCATTTGATATGGCCCAATCTCCGTCTGGATCACGCGGCGGCTTCCATTGGCATCCAGAACACCGTTCTCTGGAACCATTTCCGTGACAAGACGGCCCGCCACCACAAGCTGCAGCTCCGCGGAGCGAGGATGGACGTGGAATGTGTTGATTCCACAGGCTGTGCATGCTCTCGTTAGCAGTGACCACATCGATGGAAAGCTGAAATCAACGTACGCTTGACAAAACCCACAGCCGCACCCGAGCCGGTGCCAACCAAGGCCGGGAACGTCTTACGGTTGGCCACAATAACCTCGCCGCCCTGGCCTGCGGTAGCTTGGGGCTGATTGAAGTCGAAGATAAACTGGGCATCGTCGGGAAGAAGAGCAAAGCGGTCGGCCGCACTGGAGGAACAGGTCAGCGGCGGTCTAGAAAACGTGAGCAGGGCCCGACCTACCTTGCGGCGATCATGAGTTTCTGCGTCAAGCTCAACCCTGTAGCGGCCGGAGCCTGCACAGAAGGGGTGCTGCTGGATACAAACGCGCTCCCAGCGGACGAAGAGGCTGTGGCAGGCCTCGGCGACGAATGGGCGGAGGCGGCGCCGCTGGAGACGGCGACTGCCTGCGACGCCGCCGAGGAAGGCCTGCCGGCAGACAAGGTAGACGCGTTTGCGGGCACGGAGGACTGGCTAGCAGGCAGCGAAGCCGTTCCGCACATGGGCGTCGTGGCATTCCCGTAGGGTGCCCGGGCGCCTACTGCAGTGACCAGCGGACCATAGGCGAAGGCTGCCCAGGCGACCGCGATAGAGTGCAACGTAGAAGGCTTCATTTCACAATACATACACAAAACTGGCGCGTTGCATGTCATGCCAATAGCGAAACGTCTCCATGGTCAGGTTATATAGCCGTCGGCGCTATGCGTCAAAAGTTATTTTTAGCTGGACGAGCAGACAGGTTAAGGCCCGCGGGGCAGGACCAGAATAGGGACCGCCCCCAACCCAGAGGCACTACAAGCATAAATAGAACAACGCCATTTCCGTGGGACGGCGTGGCTCACAATTATCGCACAGCCCTGCAACCCAACAGTCAGATAATGCCGCCCCCTGCTGCCCCGGCAACCAGCCACGACGGACCACCTCCTCCTGGCGAAATCGATTTTGCTGTAGCACTGTCCGGTGGGACATCGATCGCCATCGAAGCCACGCCGCAGTGGATGCAGCAAGCCAAGACGATGCCCATTCCTACGCTGACCGAAACTGTTGCACAGCTGACGAGGGAGAACGGAAGACTGCGCGCGGAGCTGGCACACGCGCAAGAGAAATGCGCGGCGTGTAGCCGCCTGGCCGAGAGTGTTGCACACATTGCGGCCCATCTCGAGCAGTCTCTGCTTCGACTCCAAGGGCTGAGTACGGCGGGCAAGGGCGGTGCCTACGAACCAGGCGAGAAAAATGACTAGAGAATTGTACGTGCTTCTATAAATAAGACACTCGGCCAAGATAGAACCCCCGTGCGGATGCCTCTCCCAGTCCTATAAAACCTGCCCGCATAGGCTGCTTTCTCATATTTTCTCCGCTAGGGGCTACCTCACTTGCTCCCCAATGGCGCCACTCCCGACAGACCAAGAAGCTGTCCAAGGCTGCACTCCAGCACCCACACCTACACCCCCGGCGACGCCTCCCACGATGCCAACCCCATCCACAGCACCTGCCACGGCTCACACAACGTGGATTATACCCACCACAGTCGTCGGCGTTGTTTTCATTGCGGCTGTCCTTTCGGCTATTCTCCTTCGCCGCTCCAAGACGCGGTCTTTCCACCATGCCCGCGAGCGAGATCCTCGGCTGTCCTGGACTCGTTTTATGCGCCGGTGGAAAATGAGTAGCACACAAAGAGTGGAAGAAGACGAGCTAGAACGACGAATGCTGCTCCAGAAAGCCCTCACTGGCAAGATGCCTGCCGGCTGAGACACGCAGGAAGCCGAACTGCATATTGCCGTTCCATACACATATATACGGCCCCTAGCATACTTTGTAGATAGACGCCTTCTTTGTACAGCATGTTATACATAAATTCTATACCATAAAACCGTGCCTTCGAGTGTCCTGTCCCAAAATGAGGTTGCTCGTACACAGTAGACCCTTCAACCTCACTAAAATGGATGTACAGACTGTACCGGAAATGGGGCACCCGGGGCGCCCGGATTTAGGACCAGATGCGTTCTTTCGGAAGCAACATACAACAGCGGACATCCGTCGAGCAAGCCGACCTCATTTCTTCGTCCTTGGCTCTGCGGAACCGTACTCATGATGGCTGAGACGCCACCACAAGCACAAAGCATGTCTGCGTCGGATGTGCCACAAAACAAGAACCGGCCAGGAAGTCGGCCCAGTGGTCATTACGACCGGGTGGACGGGCTGACGTGCCACCGTGCCTCCTCGGCCCCCGCTCGTCGTTCCGCTTCTCGTGGTCCGGACAGGGTCACCGGCAACAAGAAAGCCCAGAGCTCCATTCATTTCCGTTCCGACCCGGCGAACTCGGTGGCCGTTGTGTTTCCCGCGTCAGTGCTGACGCACGGCCCGTACGGTGGCCGTGATACCGTTTTACCGAGCCGGGCGAGCGTGAAGAAACAAAAACGAGACTCAGGCATGCCACCTTCTCCGGCAAGCAGTCGGCGGCTCTGGTCGCCTCTCGACATCCGCCCCCCTCGAAACGTAAGCGGTGAACAATGCGGACGCGTAACGGCGTCGGCCGAGCTGGCAGCTAAGCACGTCTTCTAGAACCGGCACGCCGGCGTGGACGACTACGACGGACATTATATTGTGCATCCGAATGCCAATCTCGGAAACCGATGTAAGAGACGTCCCCGCCTCATTTGCGTTTCACGCCTGACCGTGTTGTAGACCGCATTGTCAAGCGTCTCGGGGAGGGCACCTTCAGCAGGGTTGTCCAAGCCCGAGAGACCACAACGAATAAGCTCGTCGCGATCAAGATTGTTCGCTCTCACACCCTGTACCGCCATGCAGCTTGGCGTGAGCTGCGCGTTCTCGATACTCTTAAAGCCCACGACCCGGACAACGCGATGCAGTGTGTCCACGCCCGGGACTGGTTCGATTTCCTCGGCCACGTCTGCATCGTCATGGACCCGCTCAACACGAGCCTTTTTGATTTTCTACAGAATAACAGCTTCGTACCCTTCCCGGCTAGCCAGGTCCAGAGCTTTGCGCGCCAGCTCTTGACCAGCGTCGCTTGTGAGTTTTGTCTACACGTCTAGTCTCGAAGAGTGCGCCAGCTAAGTGTACGAGTTTTACATCGCCTTGGCCTCGTCCACACCGATCTCAAGCCAGAGAACATCCTCCTCGTTGGTGCTCATCACACGACGGCTGCACAGCCGACGCAGCATAAGATTCTCCTTGACACCGAGATCCGGCTCGTCGACTTCGGATCCGCCGTCTTCGAGGACGAACACCACCCGTCGGTCGTGAGCACCCGCTTCTTTCGCGCCCCAGAAATTATCCTCGGCCGCGCATGGTCGTTTCCCTGCGACCTCTGGAGCACGGGCTGCATCCTTGTGGAACTGTTCACCGGAGCGCCACTCTTCCAGGCGGAAAACGACCGTGACCACTTGGAAACGATAGAAGCTGTCTGCGAGCGCCACATCGATACGCCCATCCTTGACGCGAGGACCGCCTTTAGCCGGGGAATAAACCAACACGAGCAAGTCGGTGCCACATTCTTAGACCGTCGTACAGACGCCGAGACCACGACGGCTTTAAAGCACTGCACCCAGTCTACCAAAACACTTCGTGTACGAGAATTCTACTCCGTTTTGCTTGGCTCCGCTTATTGATGGTGGCATAACACAGGAAATCGTCTCGCCAAAAAACGCGTTTATGGCCAACTTTTTAGATTTGCTGTGGCGTACGTTTGACTACGATCCAGCCCGCCGTATTACGGCAGAAGAAGCTCTCCAACACAGCTGGTTCCAAGCGCCTCTCCCAGACGACACCGGTGTTGGAAGTGAGGCGTGTAGGTAGGTGGTTTCCTTGCTTTCAAGATGCCTGCCACTGCAACACGAACTTGCCTTGTCCTCCGTCCATTATAGCAAGAAGGGCCGCATTTTTAATCGCCGGCACAAGCTCGTGTTCCGGCGATGGGCGACGCCGCCGCCAGGCAAATTGCCGAACGACAAGGTGTGTTATTGTAGGATAGTGGCCGCTTTAGATACGGTAACTAAACCCTAAGAGGCGGCAAGCTAGAAAGGCCGAAAAAGAGACCTTTCTTGGAGGTCTATGTTTAGTTCCTTGTGGCTTGCGCGCCTTGGTTAGTAAATGAAGCAACATGAACTCGAATACGCCTAGGCTCTTACAGTTCTCTTCGGAGTATATTATAATTTTATATATTTCGTCACAAGCAAGCCTTTATCCTATACCCCACCCCGCGAAAGCAAGAAAATATCGTAAGACGACGGGCAGGCTACGGACACGAGAATAAACAAACATGTAAGAATTCCATTTCATTTATTTACTCCTCGACTCGAACGCCTAGACCAATGGTGTATGAGTGCCTCGCATCACCACCTGTATGTCCACCAGATGATAACGTACGTATTGCCGCGCCGGCCTAGTTTTGCAACGTCGAGCGTTGCCAAGGGCTTTATTGTGTCCTTAATCTCCTCGTTCTAGAAATACACCGAGACGTTGATCGCAGAGAGCCAAAGCCCCTTGCGTCATCAACTCGGAGAGCTCCCTGTCTTGTACAGTGTGCCCGAGGCTCGTTCATCTATGTAGATGGTCCCTCCACCGCGCTCGAGGACCATAAAGTCAAAGACAGGCAGACTGGGAAGCTCACCAAGAGGGGAGGCATTCACCGCCGTGGCTTTGAAACTGGCGGCTGGGCGCTGTATACGTCTCTCCAGTGCCCGGCTAGTCACGGGCTGGGAGGCAGTGCCGACGAGCTTCTTCTGGACACCGACTGGAAGGCAGTCTGGCAGGTAGTTCTGAGACGAGGCCTGTCTTTTCTGGGCAAGATTAGACTGCGAAGCCAACGAGGCCTGGGGGGATACGGACCTTTGCAGTGATGTTGTCTTGGCACGAGAAGCACGGTGTCTCGTACGAGACAAACTGGCCCCGCTCGGTGAACTCGATGTAAATGCCCAGCTCGACGCCGCGCAGCTTACCGTATCTGTAGCATTTGCTCAGCAGGCCCTCCAGATTGCGTTTCAACATTCTGTTGTGCCTCTTGATACTGGGCTTTTCGGCCATGTTTAGATGCAGTTGTTTACAATCGCCGGAAGTTACGACTACGTACGGGATACAAACAGAAAAGGGACCGAAAAGAAGGACTTTGCCTTTATACGGCCACAGGGCCCATTTCAGGTCCTTGCCACTCTCGCATCCCACTTGCCCCTCACTGCCATGGTTTCTCTATGTCGACCATGTGCAACGGTTGTAAAACAAAAACCGTGAAGCTGCCGTCCTCTATACAGTACAAAACACAGTAGCATGGCACGGTGCCATAATGCTGCGAACTAAATTTGGACGCAACCCAAATTACATGGGCAGGCTTCTATTCGAAACCCGGCTCGGCCTTGTGCCACCCCCAAATTCGGAGCCGTTCTTAGGTTGTCCGCGCCGACCAAAATAGCACAAACCAACAGCGTCAGCGCAACATTCGTCTCAGTATGGGGCCCGATTCGAGGCCGCAGAAATCGCTGGTCCTAGAATCAGGCCTCGCTTCGTTTTCGTCCTTATTCTGGGCCCCCGGCCCTGTTGTCGAACAAGGGCGCGTATTTAAGTGCCCCACACGATTACAAACTGTATTGTCGACTCCGTATAGCCAATTGCCTACCGCGAGGCTTCCTTCTAGATGGCAGACTCGGCAGACGCGAGCAGACACCGCACGCCAGCAGTCGAGGACTGCTCCATAGATGCGCTCGTACGACGCGTCGAGGAATTTCAGGCCTTTAACCAGCTGGATGCTGTCAATCGCCTGGCTGCCGAGAACGCCAAGCTTGTCCAGACTTTAGAGACCTGCCACGAGGCGTTGGATGGGGCGATCAAATTATCAAAGGTCGTCCAGCAGGCTTGTGGAGCGTTGCACGAGGCGCTTATGACATACGCGCGGGACGACGCAGCGGCAGATCAGCACTGGCTCGCATTTTGGGGCGTCCATACAGAGAGCAGCCTGCCACCCTGTCCCGGGGGTTGGATCTGATCCTACCGGGTTTAAAAAAAGATGGGGCGGTAAGCAGGGGGCTATGTTCATTGCACTGACCTGCATTAGTGTGGCTCTGCCCAAGGGCCTGCTAAATCCAGTTCCGATCAGCACAGCCCCCCACAGATTGACGCTGAAGCCGGTGCAGCAACTTAGTTAGTCTGAATTGATTTATACCTGGCGGAACAACTCCCCAACAAGCCAAGGACGAGCGCCCTTCTAACCCGCTTAAACACCACCGCCTACTACAACTACAGCCATGAACGCGCTATACCACACCCCTCGCCCGATCGCTCAACAACACGAGCATCTTATAAGCGAAATCGACTGGGCAGCCTATGAAGTTGCCGTCCTCGGCATTATTGACGGCTTTGCTGCCGACTGTCGAGACGATGACTGGGACGTCGCAGATGCGGAGGACATGGCCTTGTTTTTGAGCTCCCTTGGGTGCGACGACATCGGCCGGCTCGTGCAGAGCGAGGCGGACGAGGCTCCCCCCGCGGTGGAGGGCCTCGAACAACAAAAGCAAGAGAAGAACGAGCAGCACGAGCAGCACCAACACCACCAGGAGCAGCGGGAACGGCAACCACAGCAGCAGCCGTCTATCGCACCCGCGGCAACGGTCGACAGCCAAGCAAGCGGACGCAAGCTGTGCGTGGAGGGCAAGCCGGAGGGGTTTTGGAACAAGGATGTCCAGGCCCATCGTGTTGAGCGCTTTTACACGGCCAAGAATGCTGGTCTGAGGCGCTCTACAATGGTAAATAGAAGGCGGTCTTCCGTAACGTATTAGTCGGAATTCAAGCAGCAGGGTAGCAGGTGGCTGGAGAGCCTACCGAGGTAGCGGCTCATCTCATTAGTAGTAGAATGAATTCTTTGCACATCATCTAAAAACTACAATTTAATTTGAAACGTATGTACTTAAAGTGTGTATGGAACGCCACTTTGTATGCAGCTTAATTTTGTCGGGATTGCCTGGTAAGAGGCGCTCTGTAGAGCGGTCATGGTGTCCAGGGCACTGCAGCATTGCTGGATGGCAAGGCAGGTCACCCTCTCGCCTGCATGAGTCCAATGATACAGGACTAAAAATAGGACCCGGCTCCTACTATTGGGTTGTCATCGGAACCAGGGCGTGCTTTCATGCCTCGTCCCCGCGGACGCACACTGGCAGCCCACAACTACGTGGGCGTACATAACGACGGCCGTCCCCAGGAAAAAGCTGCCTTGTGCTTTGCTACCAACAGCCTTCCTTTCCCACCTCTACATCAGCCAGCATGCAGGACAGTCGCCGTCCACCGTACGGATATTCAGTCGGACTGATGACCGAGTATGTCGCCGAGATGACCAGCTGTCTCGTGATGGACCAGACACCGGTCTCAGCCAGCTTCTGTACATCGTTGTATGGTCTGCTCGAGTATACCAAACTGCCCGGTTCCACCGTTCTCCTCGGCCTCACATATCTTTCGAAGCGGATCCTTCCCCTTGCTACCGGGGCCGCACGGCCAGCGGTGTCGGAAGACAAGGCATGGCAGATGTTGGCTGTGGCCGTCATGCTCGGCAGCAAATATTTGGACGACGTGACATACAGCAACACGTCCTGGGCGGACGTCAGTGGCATCCCCAAAGCCGACCTCGACAGGCTGGAGCGCGAGTGGCTCGGAGCGGTCCACTGGTCCTTGTACGTCGACCTGGACTTGGACCCGGCCTACAGCGCATGGATTGCAAATTGGCAGGGCTGGCTCGTCACCAAAACCATTCAGATGATGCAGAACGTGAACGCCGCGTGGCTTCCTGTCTGTGAATGCCCCCCGTACGCACCCGGTATGGTTTCCTTGTCGACCAGCCAGGGCGCTGGACACCGCTCCTTCGACACATCCAAGCCACCAACGCCGTTGAACTGTGACACGGGTATACCCGTTTCCGTGTCACCGTCGACGTCTTCCAGCATGTCAAGCGCCACGTCTTTTTCGTCGAGGGGCGGGGGTCCGCTGATGGACAATGGTAGAGAGGCTGATCGCTTCGGGATCTTTGTATGAGGTTTTTTGGGTTTTGTTTTGTATATATTTTATGGGTTTTTCTTATATGTACATACATAATGGCTACTGGTGGTGTGATTATATATTTTATAAAACTCCTAAAACAGAAAGCGATTTCTACATGTCATTCAGTCCCCCCTCTCGTACACGCGCAAAATAGAGCTCGTTATCCTCCCCGGCCGTCTCTGGACTGTCTTTGTGCTTGTCACTTCGTGCTGGTGGTTTTGTCGACCTGTCGACCAAGGGCGGCAGTGAGCCGGTGCTGTGGTCACAGCACCAGGCCGCCCTGGGCGCGAAGAAGGAGCAGCCAGGCAGCTCCGCCCGCCTTGTCACCGAGCTTTCGCGTGGTGCGTCCGCTGGGTGTGCACCTTGCGCGGGCGTTCCGTCTCGGACCCGTGGCTTAGCAGGACAGGCCCTCATTCCTGCTGTTGCATCCGCGTGAATGCAGTGGTAGTGGTTGATCTGCACAGACGGTGCCAGCAAGCGCTTGAACAGCGCACAATGTGTCCTCGAGCAGATGAATCGGTCGACGGTGTCACTGGGCCCCATGCGGTGCCACCTGGACGAGCGGGTGCGGCCGCAGAGTGCGCAGTACAGTCGGCAGCCGCTCATCGGCGAGCTGGCATAGGAGTCTGTTGTCCGCAATTCCATGCTGGGGTGTTGATGGACGAGAGGAAACATGGACATCGTACGGTAGTAGTCTTATACACGCCCCTCGCCCGGCACCGTCCCAGATCGCGGCCCTGGCACCGCAAAGACCGAAATAGGTACCTCGGCGACGTCTTTCGGGCCCGACGTCTATATAAAAAGGCCGTCTTTGGGAGCCCACGGCACGTTCACACATCTTGCACATGCTTCGGCAGACCCCGTGACCATGAAGCACTGCCACCACTCGCAATGGCTAGGCCTCCATACCCGGGGCCACCACACCGAGCTCATCGCGTCCAGCCGACTGCAACGCCTAATCGAGAGCATCCCAGACCCGGACGTGCAGACGCCGAGCTTGGTCGTGCTCGTTGGCAACGCATCGAAAGCAGCAGCTCTGCGGGAGAGCTTCAGCGTGAGGCGGCTCTGGCACGGCGTGGCTAAGAGGGCTGGTGGCGAGGTCCATCTCCACGTCGATCCCTCTAGCATCTTTGGCAAGCCGCTGCTCGTCGCGGACGGCGACCCACTCGCGCACCCGGCCCAGAAAGCACCCGCAAGACCCGCGAGCGCGTGCCACGAGACCACGACACGCGCCATCCACCGACCTGCGGGCAGAGCGGTCGACGATCTCGTGAGTGGCCTCTTTGGGCGGCTCCTCTTCCCGTTCGCCGACGTGTTTTGCTTTTTCTGTGAGGATCTGGGCGGTCTCCAAGGCGTGGCCGGGCTGCTGGCGGCGTGGTTAGATAGCAGGCCAGGCACGGCGCTTGGTGCCCAGCCGAGCGTGGTGTTGGTTACAGAAGCCATGCCCGTAGGACGGGGCGACGAGACAAACACTAGGTCGGCATTTTTGCGTGAACTGCGGCTGGTAACGGCCAAGAATACGCTCGACTATGTCGCTGCCGTCGACGTGGTGGCGCTCCTCCCCAAAGGCGCCGTATCGACCGGCGCGCAGTACCGGCTGTTGAAGGAGCGGCTCCTTGACGCATCGGACGACGCGCAGAAGCGGAGGCACGAGGCAGGGCTCTTGTTTTCAGCGACACACCTGGCCGCACTCGTCGAGTGCGGGCTCGACGCGTTTATGAGCCAAGCCATCGAGCCGTTCTGCTGCATCAAAGCGTCGCGCACGCACAGCCCCATCGCCCCGGACCTGGCCCTGCACCTTCGGACGCTCGTCGACTCCGCGCAGTCGGCCAGCGACCTGGCCAGCTTTGCCGCCTCCGTTATGGCATCGAGTTTTCTCCTGGACAGCTACCCGCCAGGAGCGCACCGTAAGTCCGCCTCCTCCACCGCCTGCCTCGCCTGCCCACGACTAACAGAGGTCTCGAGTGTTTTTGCCCGGCGCCGTGTTCGACCAGCTGTACAAAAGGCCGCTCTTTGAGGCCATTCCGGAGCGGGTGCTGACCTTTGTGGGATCGAACGATGTTATGCTGCGAGGCGGCTTCGCCCGTCAGGTCCGTCGCCATCTCCAAGCTCACTTTGCCACCATGACCGGCAGCGGGCTTGGTGCCGCGCAGCCAGCGGCCGACGTCCACCGGGACATGCTCGCACGGTTCCAGCACCGGTGGCGCAGCGTGCAAAGCAGCGAGACGTGCCTGACGTGTCAGAGGCGCCGGCCCCAGGTTGAGCTGCCCTGCGGCCACACCGTCTGCGAGAACTGCGTGGCCGTGTATGGCCGACCGTGCGCGGGGGACGGATGGCTGGTGCGGCTGCCGGCGTGCCTCTTGTGCAACATGGCGCTGCCCGACAGCGCTACGTTCCGGCTGCACCCCCCCACGGCCGGCGTCGGCGTTCTCTGCATCGACGGCGGGGGCATCCGGGGCGTGGTGCCTCTGCAGCTGCTGAAGCGGATCGAGGACCGCGTAGCACTGCCGATTCCGTTCCAGCGGTTTGTGAAAGTGGCCTTTGGCGTCAGCTCCGGCGGCCTGATCGCCGCTGACATGTTCGTCAACGGTCACTCCATCGACCAGACGCTCGAGCGGTTCGTGAAGCTGGCCAGTCGTGTGTTCCAGCCACGGGGCGCCGGGCGCCTTGCCGGCCTGCCGCCTCTCATTACGCTCTTGCTGTCGCACGCCGTCGACGGGCTGTCTCCCTTGGCTTTGCTGGTGCGCACCGTCCGGCTGCTCGTGTCTTACTTTTCCGACGGCCTGTATCGTCCAGAGGCCATCGAGGCGGCCCTGCGGGACGTGTTCGGTGCCGAGCGCAACATCCTGGACGTCTCGCACGCAACCGCCAGCGGGACGCGCCTAGGCCTGCCTGTGGCCACCGTCCAGGACAAGCCGTCCTGCAGGGTGTTCACCAACTACAACGGCGTGGGCGATCGCCCGCATCACCAAGGTAGGCTTGCCTCCCGCATCGCCTCCGCTTCGCGCGGCGAGCATGTGTGACTAACGTCCCGACAGACCAGGTGATCCGGCCGGTGGCACATCTAGGTAGAGTACCGCTATGGGAAATGTACGTCGACGTTCTGCTGCCGCTCGCCAATGGTCTGCTCTTTACTAACGTCTTTTCAGCGCCCGCGCCGCGTCTGCCGCCCCTGGGTTTGTATTTTCCCCCTCCCTCCCCATCCACCCCAACCCCATGGCATGCTGTCCTGACGCCGCGCAGATTTTTTCCACCGAAGCACATCCACGGCGTAGGCACCTTTCAAGATGCCGGGCCGCTGGAAAACGACCCGCTCGTGTCCGCGCTGTCCGAGGTGGCGGCGCTGTTCCCCCTCGTGGACGAGCCCGACTTTGTCGTGTCCCTGGGCACCGGCGAGCCAAAGCCCAGTCCGCATCCCGCCTCGGCCGCCCCCCGCAGCGTCTGGCGGAACGGGGCCTTCCCCCGCCTGTGCCGTCTCTTCTGGGAGAAGATGCGAGACAGGAAGATCCGGCAGGCATTCCAGACACACCCGCGCTACCACCGTCTGGACGTCCAAGTCGACGGCGACGAGCCGAGACTGGACGACGTCGCGAGCATGTCCGAGATGATGGCGGTAGCCCGCCACGATGCCTCCTGCGAGGACACCATCGACGACGTCGCACGCTCCATCGTGGCGTCTCTGTTTTACTTTGAGCTCGACGCGATTCCACGGCGAGAGGGGACCAGGTACAGGTGCATCGGCCGCATTCGATGCTCCATACAGCCCAGCGAGCCCGCCTTTGCGGTCCTCGTTCAGCGCCTGGCCAGGAGTGCAGCCCAGTTCTGGGTCGACGGCTCCGTGGTGGCCGACCTAGACGACGCGTGCCTTGGCAGCGACGGGGGCTTCCAGAAGCAGATCGAATTTGACGCGTGCGAGCGGTTTGCCATTGCCCTGAAGCAAGACCCTGCCGGTCCTTGCCACATAAGCGGCTCTCCCTTTTCGGTGCGCAGGCTGTTGCTCCAGCAGGGGCTGTTGGCTGTCTTTGGTAGGCCAGACCATCGGAAGCGGAAGCGCCTGGGGTGCTTCCATCCAGAGAGGAAGCGACGCAGAGCAAGGTAGCCAGAACAGGGTCCAAGGCGCTCGCCACAGCCTTGCAAGGTGGCGGTGTGCCCGTTTGCCGCCCATGTGGTCCAGACGAGCTGCGGGTACCACTTTCTGACCCTCTCGCGGCACGGGCAAGCGTTGCCTTTTTTTGTTCCGTTTTTGTCGTGTACTGTATGTTCGTGCTCGTCTATGTCTTTTTTATTAGCAAAGTCTGATGCAACCCACCCATCCGTGCACTCCTCGTGACCAAACAGGGGACCAATTCAAGGCCCCTGCTGTAGCCCTGTCCCTTGCTTCCACATTGTCTTTCCCAGAACCGGGCCAAGGTCTACGGCTACGCCTTCTGTTCGTTTGTTCTGCGCCACCCCCAGAGCGCCACCTTTTTTCGTGCTTCGTCGCCGGCCCAAAATAGCACGGCTCATCGTCACTCCAGCTTCCACAAAGGGCGCTGCGGGCCCTGTTTTGGGCCTAGGATCTGTAGATAGCGATCTTGAGCAGAGTCCCGAGTTTGTATATAACGTCGATGGCAAATTCAGCTAGGTGTACGAAGGACTGCTATACGCAATAGATGCGGCAGCCAGGCAACACACCCGACACAATTGATTCCCCTACCAATACGTCGTACGGCAAAAATGGAGACCGCCCCGCTTTCTTCGCCGGCGACGTCGATCGAGACGACAGCACAGGTAAGTGATCCCCGCAGCTTCTCCAGGAGGGCAGCTTGAACGCTAATCCAAGCTAGGTACATGTCGAAGTCGACGAGGATCGCCCGGCGACTCTCTCTACGGATCGGGTACGCGCAGAAGTGTCCAAGGAGTTCAAGGACAACGTGAATGGCATTTGGACCAAGTACCACCAGCTCCAGGCCTGGAATACGAGGCTGGAGGTCGAGGTCCAAAATTTGCACCGGTACGGGCAAGAAATGCACGCCATCTACACAACTACGCAGAGGCAACTTGCTCAGTTCAGGGACACCCTGAGCGCGCGCAACGAAGAGCTGTCGATCGCCAAGGACACCCTAAGCGCGCGCAACGACGAGCTGTCGCAAGCCAATGCAGCGAACGAACTGCTCAAAAGCGACTGCGCGATCTACAGCGACGGCGCGGATGTCCTTATCGAGACCATTGACAACAAGGACAGTGAGATCGAACGGCTTACGCATCATACGGAAGGGCTCGAGACCAAGCTGGCGCAAATGGAAGAACAAAATCAAGTCCTCCGAGACGACCTGTCTGAGGCACAGAATCTCCTCCGGGCGGCCCTAGAGGCTCCGGCGGAACCCTCGGGCCGGGCGGCGAGAAAGAAGAGAAAGTTGTAGTGGGCACAAGTTGCCTTGTGAGGCTGGGGTTTTCTCTGTTCGTCCTACGGGTTATTTTCTTTTATACAGTCTAGATAGAATCACGTTTGCAGTACCTATGCCTCTTCCAACAGCAGCCCGGAAATCGAAACAAATGCATTTGCTTGTTTATATTGTAAAGCAACAAGGAAAGTTCGTGTACCAAAAGGTCTAAAATGCTGGCCCAGACGCGGCCATGCGTACCAGGCCAAGGAGCACTAGGAGGCCCGCGGCCACTGCAAGAACACGGGCCACGTCCGCCGTGCCAAGCCAGAAGAGCGCCCGCATAGACCAGTCAATGCCATCCAGTGCTCTGCTCGCCGCCGTCGTCACGCGCACCAGCGGTCCAGCGATGGTCTGCGGCAGGGCGGCGCTCAACAGAGACCAAGCCACGCGCGCAACCTGCTGGAGAGACCAGAAGGGCTGGTTTCGTCCGCTATCCCGTCCCGCTTCTCTGGGCAAACCGCCTTTCTCTGCAGAACGAAGCTGGTGCAGGCTGCTCCACTGCGCCTCCGTACGCTTGTCCAGTTCGATCCTCGTTTCCTTCGAGAGTCCCGCGCTGCTCCGTCTCGACAACGACGCCCGAGCAAAAGACGGCATCAGCGCCGCACGTCTCTCCCGGCGGCCTGCCACGAGCTGGCGGTTTTGACGCGCAATCTCCCGGACACTGACACTGGACACGCGCGTCGTCCTCTCGCCCACGCTGCAGCCCAGTCCGCCGACGTAGACGGTGAGGCGTGCGGGGCTGCTGCTGCTGACGGCGCCGGACTGGTCTGAGCCACTCGTCGGCGTGACATCGTCGTAGGGAAACGCATAGCCGCGGCCGTCGACGTTTGTTGCGTGCACGATGCGAGCATAGTGGTTGGTGATGCTGTCCACATAGTAGCTGCTCGCCGCCTCGCCATCCGGCTGGCTGCTGGCGAGGAGCAGTGTGCTGCGGTTGAAGGCGGCAGCCAGTCGGGCCGCAATGTTGCCCATCTCCGGACTTGCCGCATTCGCGCCAAAGGGCCCCGTACTGCACGAGAAAACATCGGCTGCGGCTGGCTTGGAAAAGGCCCCGACGCCAGGAAACTGCAGCAGCTCGCCGCGGACCTGGCCAGTGGCCGTGCCCCAGCTCGACTGTGTTTCCACCAGCAGGGGCGTCGTAGCATACCGCGCCCACACGGCGTCGACGTACGCCGCATAGTAATTTTGGAAGAGGCCCGAGCTCGTCGCGATGCCCGCGTACGGTGACAGCGCCCGCAGGTAGGGCGACGCCGCGCCCGGTCCAGACCGGACCACGAGCTTGTCCCAGTCCGCGCCGTCTTGTCGGTGCTGCTGCTGCAGCGCTTGGCACACCGTGTCGAGTCCATTCGCCGGCATGCCGGTGACGACCTGCTGGCCCGAGCCGTCTGACACGTCCAGCCGCAGCGCCACGGGTATGCAGACAAAGTCAACATAAGAGACGTTAGCGAAGACCTGTTCGTTGTTGTAGGTGATCTCGCAAAAGTCCCACCGCAGCGGGTAGTTTGGGTCCGACGGATTGGTGGGCGACGGCTCCACGAGCGCCGGCCCGTTCACGCCCTGGTTGAGCAAGAACGTCAGCGGCCCGTCTTGCGAGAACCAGATGCGCGCCCCCGAGAGGTACGGCAGCGCGACTGTGCGATGACCACCGCAACCACCGAGAGGAATGTTGCAGTCCACTGGCAGTGGCTGCTGGTCGGCCGCGGGGTTTGCTGGATAGTAGCCCGTCGTGCCATCGCTCTGCAGCAGCCACAGGGCGTTGAGGACGCTGTCCGTCCCAGTAATGGCGGCATAGACAGCGCTCTCCAAATTGTTCTGCAGCACGACTTGGAGCGTTGACATGGTTGCGGCTCGTGGAGTGGCTCAAAGAGGTAGTATGTGCTATGCTTCGCGGGTCTTCGAAAACGGCTTCAAGGCTCATCTGCCATGCTATTTATAGGTGCCAGGCGCTGCCAGTGGCCAGGTTTGCGTTCCATCTGGCGTGGTCGGTCCCGTGAGCCCAATTTTGGGACCCGGCCCCAGCCGCAGGTGCGCGAGCGGTCCATAAATGGGCTTTTCGCAAGCCAGGTCCAGGTCCAGGGACAACGGCTCGGCCGACTCGCCACAAGTAGCTCTCGTAACCGTGGGTGCAGCCTTGCCGTGTACTGCCTGCCAGGTGAGGTGTGCCCGCCAATCAAGGTATGGCCGAGACAGATAGGCGGCGACTCCGAGTATGGTTGCCTATGAGGTGCTTGGTCGAGGCCTCCCACGGGCACTTTGCGTACGCTGTGTCCACCAAGAAGTGTACCGCCTTTTGGCTGTATATATACTCTGGCGTGCTCGCTCTTGCTCCTCGTTAAGCACGCCGCCTCTCTATTGCATTTCTGTCGCGCTCCCTTCTGCAGAGCTCTTCTCGTACCTCTATCTTGTTATCGATGCCCTACGGTGCGCTGATCGACGGCCAGCCGTCCGGAGCCGGGAGCTGGACCGGTGCAGGGGCCGAGACAGCACATTCCTATGTACCCGATTATGCCCCACGAGGATCTTCAAAGGTAAAGAGAAAGCGACGCCGGACCTCTGGGACTTGGTGACTGGCGCACATTACCTACGATGGCTTTCCAATCTGACGAGAGCACAGGACAATCTTACCCAGTCGTGGAAAGCCAAGGACATGGGGCGAGATGTTGAAGCACGCCCTCCTCTAAAAAGAAAAAGATGCAAGGAGGACACCAGCGCCGCACCGCCCCCCTCCGCGGCTGACGGCGGCGTCCTTCCTGCGTCGGCGCACGCCGGTGCCGACGACGACGCCTTGTCGGCGACCTACGCGGACACAAAAAACCGTCGATCAGCAACCCTCCCAGCGCAGCCGAGCACCAAGCCGCGTTGCATCATACAGGACGTTTTTGTCGAAGACGGACAGCCTCTGTTTCTACTCGGTTCGTCCGTCTGGATGAACTACGATCAGGCCCTGCGCAATGGCGCTTCAGAGTTCCTCACCTCACTCACGTCCAAGGATTGGTGCCGCGTGCTGAGAGACCAGCATCCGCAGCAATTGCAAGTTTGCTCCCAAGAGGGCATGGGCAAGGATGGCAAAATTGTTGACGTGAAGATATACGCGAATAAACTGGTGTTTCTTTTCGAGGCAGATACGATTGCGGTGAAATCGAGTGCTCTTGAGCATCTGGGCCTCCTGGGCGTCGCTGAACAGTTCCTTGCAGCAAAAACTAGCTGGGACTAAGTCTTGTCCACATATCCTTTGGTAGCTAGAAACAAGTACTCAGGTCTCAAGGGAGACATTTTACACAGTGCCATTTCCACTTTTAGAACTCAAACAGGAGGGAAGAGAATTCTAGGCAAAAACGATGAGTGATCAAACTCTAGCAAACAATCACAAGTCGTCTCCGCTTGGCGTACGGGCATACACCCATCTTCCATCAGACGTTGCAACCAACAAACGTTGGTGCATCAATACCTAATTTTAGGTTCGAGTGCGTAAAAATAATAGCCCAGCCGTGCGTCGACTAGCCCGTCGTTGCAACGGCCCCTGGTAAAAATAGCCGCGGCGCTAACGCTGGCGTCCGTTATGGCGGGGCGAAGCGCACACAGCTTGGAACGGCGCAAGACGATAGAGACGCTGGTGCGTACGCAACGCTTCGCCAAAGGACATAAATAGCGATCCCTATCTTGGCCCCCCCTGTGGCAGCCTGAGCAGATCACAGTTCGCTTCACCGAACTTCCATCGCAGCGCCAAAACAAGAAAAAAAAATGTCTCTCAACCTCAACCAGTCTGGCAGCCAATACGGCATGTGCCAGCAACCTCCTCTACACCCGCCAGGCATGTCCAGCTCCAAGAAGGACACCGTGTCCGTGCAAGAGACGCCGAGCGATGCCTATCCCGACGGTGGCAGAGCAGCGTGGGCCGTCGTCGTCGGGGCGTGGTGTTGTGTCTTTGTGAGTGTCGGCTGGATTGCGTGCGTTGGCGACTTCCAGTCCTACTACCAGGCGAATCAGCTGAAAGCGTATTCCGCGGGCGCCATTGGCTGGATTCCCTCCACGCAAACCTTTCTCCTGTTTGCGCTGAGCCCCGTCTTTGGCTATGTGTTTGACGGTTACGGCCCTCGCCCGCTGCTGATCGCAGGCACCTTCTTCCACATTTCCGGCCTGGTGCTCCTGTCTTTTGGGACGCAGTACTACCAAATCTTCCTCGCCCAGTCCATCTGCAGTGCGGCCGGGGCCAGCGCCATCTTCTGGGCAGGCGGCCTGGCGGTCTGCACTTGGTTTCGTCGACGACGCGGCTTTGCCATGGGCCTGGCGGCATCGGGATCGGCCGTCGGCGGCGTCGTCGGCACGTGAGTCCACATTCCGCCGCGTACGTGCAGAAGAGCGCTTAATGCTGACGTGCCACAGGATTGCAGATCCCATTTTGTTTGCTCGCGCAGGGTACGGCAACGCTCTGCGTGTGATTGCGTTTGCCTATCTTGGCCTCCTCGTCGTGGCGCTCCTTACGGTCCGCTCGAGGCTGCTGCACAAGCCATCTCGGTTGAGCCTGTCTGGCTTCGCAGGCCAGTACAAAGACCCCTGCGTCCTGGTGTTTTCGCTTGCCGGGGTGTTCCTTCTCCTCGGTCTTTATCTGCCCTACGACTACCTCGCTCTCGACGCGCTGGGCAGCGGGATGCGGCAAGGACGCACCACGTATCTCCTGGTTGTCCTAAACGCTACCGGGTGCGTAGTCGACTAGAACTCTTGCTGCGTGTGTACATTGCGCTAACCTGTGGGCTCGTCTTAGGATCGTCGGACGCATCGTGCCGGCCTGGCTCTGCGACCACATTGGCCGGTTCAACGTCATCATCTTGTGCACGTTTGCCGCGGCGCTCCTCGTCTGCGGCCTATGGCTCCCAGCAACCGGCGACGCCGCGCGGTTTGCTTTTGCCGCCTTGTATGGCGTTCCATCTGCAGCCCTCCTCTCCCTGCTTCCGACCCTGGCGTCGCAGGTGGTGCCAGACGCTGGACGGCTTGGCGCCCATACTGGCACCGTCTTTCTGTTTATGTCACCGGGTTTTCTGTTTACGCTGCCCGTCGGCGGATGGCTCCTGGGAGGCACAGAATCTGCGGCGCACATGCGGTCGGCTCCGATGAAAATCTTTTGTGGGCTGGCCATGGTAGTTGGCGGCGCCGGATTTATCGTGGCCCGCGACCTATACATCCGGGCGCGGCAGAGAGACGCAGGGGGTGCAGACCACTCTCTTCGCTACGTCACTGTTCGGATGTCCCTCACGTAGAGGGACTATCACGGCCGACGAGGCAGGTCCAGCGTGGCGACGACGGGCCTCGCACTATGCCTTTCTATGATTGGCGACCGGGGTCCTGGCGCCGAGGGGGACATTGTCTACGTAGCTTGCTCGTTCTCGTGTACTGTACGAGGGTCGTCGCGCGAGGCGCTCTGCTGCGACAGAAGCCACGGTGTATGTGCGAGGCAGTGCAGGAGAGAGCAGTGTTTGGAAATAAACTTTCCCTGTTTAGTAATTGTTTCGTCATTTTTTTACATCCTTGAATTTACTTTCCTTGCCCACCGCACTTGCCGCACGTAATTTTCTTAACTTCGTGCGGTGACTTTGGCTTTCGTTCTGCACCTATTTATGCCGACTATGCTTAAAGAGTCGAATAGTCCTATATAACGAAAAGAATAAATATACAAATTAAGAAGAAGAAGAAGAAGAACGACGGGAAGAGTAGAGAGCTCTTCCTCGTTAACTCAGGGGCAGGTGGGTCGTCCTCCGCCGCCACCCTTGTCCAGCCTCCCAGCCACACCTGCACCGCCACGTCTGTTCGACAAACGTCTGCTCAGAAGTCCAGGCGTCTGCGCGACAGACGTCTGCTTAGAAGCCCGTACGTCTGTCTACTAGCTGGCTCGTTGTCGACTGGCTTAGGCCTTGGCCAAGCCGACCTCCGGGCCCTTAGCCCGTTATACTTTCTTTCTTTCCTTGCACGTTAGGACTAACATCAACGTTTAAACATTCCTTGCCATCCTTCGCCTTATCAGACCGTGCCTGCGGATTATCATTCTCGGGAACCATCTCCCCACGCAGATTGCTAGCGTGCTTTATCTCGCTAACATTCTTGTCGGCTTGCAGCTGTTTGTTGGCGTCGTTGTCGACATTGCTAGAGCTGGGTACTGGGGATGTGGGATGGGATAGCTCGGATCGGAGAGGATGTTGGGACCCTGTCGTGACAACACCGGCACTGGAGGGTTTGTCGGCCTGCAAAAGTGCGAAATCGGCAGAATCGAAGTACTTTCTTCCCTGGAGTCGATAACGAGATCAGCTACATCTAGACAAGCTAGTTGTACGATAAAGTGTATAAATACCTCTAACTGGTGATGGAGAAGGTCCTCTCGTGTTGGTAGCTTTCCGTACAGGCCGACGAGACGCCTGTCCCTTTCATTACGAGGCTTGAGCTCAGAGTAAGTACTGACTGTTCACATATCGAAAGGTATAGAGATAATGTACTCACGGACCGATTCTGGGAATCCATCATGTAAAGAAGGCGAGTAGACGTCTGAGTTAATGGTAGCGCAGGTTATAGAAAAAAGTTTATGTAAAAGGAATGGAGTATAAGTAAACGTTTTTACCTTTCGATCCGGAATAATACGTACTTTAAAGATTACGGGAGCGTAGGAATTAACGTCATGATATTTCGATGCGGGGTGATGAAGTTTATTCCGCCCGGAGGCACTAAGCCTAAAGGGCTCGTCTGTACGCTGCTTATGTAATCCTGCTTATATAATACAATCATTGCCGCTCGACCTTCGTCATGTGGATCCATTTATGGCAAAACACACCAAACATAAAAAGGCCTAGATCTGGCTCTTGTCCGATCGTGCTACGTTAACCCTAACGGAAGGAGCGTGTAGAAGATAAAAATAGCGGGGGCGGGGCGATATTCGTCCAGGGTCCCTGTAATGGGACCCTGGACCCGTTCTTGTCCCTACCTGCGTTATGGGGAGTTAAACCGCGCCAGTCTCCTCGAACGATCATCCGAAGCCTTATAACTAAAAAAAAGATAAGGGAAAGGCAACACCTTAACGAAATATGCACCGTATATACAATTGCGCGTATAGAAGTATGCCTCTTTCAGTAAGCGATGGAGGCCCGATCATAGATATTAGATAGCTTAGTCTTAGAGTGCTACAGAGTGCATTGGTTGTATAATGGAACGGTTGCTTTCTTTTCTTGGATCCTACTGGCGGGGTTTGTCGTTCTTCCAGGCGCATTTACATACTTGCAGGCTCACGCGCCTAGCGTAGAAGGCCATGCGCTTTTCCTGCGCACGGGTCCTCTTTGCCTCTCTCTGGTCTACTGCGGGATGGGGGTGCTCGGGACCGGCTTCCTATGTTGGAAATTTCGACAAAACAGTCTGTGGTGCTTACAGCATATAGTAAAGTAAGTTGCATCAAGGAGCAGGTTTACACTATATCTTCGTTAACAGGCGTAAGGCCGGGTCTGTAGAATGCGTTTGGTGGTTTCGTAGCTATATTGGTTGGTGTTTACGCCCGCGGCGACGAGTGGACCGTGATAAAAAAGATTATATTAAGTATTGTTATGGTACTATTTTTAGGGTATATCTTATTCGCCTATATACTTTAGAAGCGTTTACGTGCGTATACGTAAATAGTAAAATGTTAAAGCGTCCTTGTAAAAGAACCGGGGATACGCGAGAAGGATAAAGCCGCCAGGGCCACCGGCGCGGGACCCTAGCCTATGACTATTCGACGAAGGCCTAATCGGGCTATTACGGAGTCCCTTTTCTTACTATTGTTTTTATTTATCCTTTTCTTCTTCTTTTCTCTTTTTTCTATAAAAGAGAAACGAAATTTTAACGCCTTACTTGTCTTAAAATTAAATGTAGGAGAGTGTGAAATAAAAAGAAAAGATGCACGAATATACTTAGATATACCGCTTTCTTATATTTATCTAGCCACATACTCGGAACCCTTCCTCTTCCTTTCCTCCCCGTCTTAATATTAATACGGGTAGGGTTTCTTAGTTCCTATAATAATTAATAAATTTAAAGCGGGATCAAGTGCCGATTAGACACTATATACGGCTAGCGCTAAGCTATATACCTCTAACGACTAATATCTTTCCGCGTTAATCCTTCCAGTAATACTCGGAGCCTTACCAGTTCACAGCGTTCCTTTAAGCACTATTATATACGTAGGCGCAATATAAACGCCGCTTATAGTGGTTTCTTTATAGAGTCGCCCACGGTTAATAACTCGGCACTATTTATTATAACGGTGGATACGCCCTACCTAGTGCCAGCCTCGCCGAGACACTCCGTCGAAAGAGGTAATAGGCGATCGCGATAGCCAGCCGGGGCTTTTTCGCCAGTAACGTCCCAACGTCCTCTAGTCGCCTCTTCCTATTTTTAACCATAAGATCTAGCTCTTAGTCCACACGCATCTATATTATATCTTTCTAACGTATATACATAGTCTTCGTAGAATGTCCGTCGGTACATCGGTCGGCGTGTCTCAAATATTAACTCGCCCGCTCGAAACGACGGTCGCAGCGTGGACATCTTTCCTTACATCTAACATCTACACCGGACGGATTAGAAGCTTGAATTACAGCGAGAGTGGTAGAAGGGGGGAATGTACGCTATTAAAAATGTTTACGGAGTTCTTTACGCCTAGTAAATACTTGAACTCGTTTACATTATAGGTAAGGGTAATGGAGCTCTTTGGCGCCGTCGTGTATATATTTATCCTCCCTCTCGTTTCCGTCTCTATTTAAGAATTTCTTATAATCTATATTATTATCGCGATTTAGTTCTAGATACGGCCCGTATTTTTCGAGCTCGGCGTTTATAACCGCTTTTAACCGTTTAAGGTTAGCCGCCTAGGTCTATGTGAGGATTAACTCTATATACCCACTAGTATAACTAGGTAAGGGTTATATAAGGATAACTAGAAAAACTAACCTTATACACGTTAAGGTGGACGTGAAGTCGGTCAATTGTCGGAAAGACTGTAGAGTAGGCGGCGCATCGTGGTCCGGGATCTATGTTAAAATGGTTAAGTGGGGAATAGACGGCGAAGCCTAGATAAAAACAAGAAAAGGGAGTTTATTTTATTTAGGGGTACTGCATTTAAAGGAACTAGAACTAGTTTTCCACCACGTAACTAGTAGAAGACGGCACTTCGCGTCATAATTAGTATGGCTATAATATGTTAATTGGTGGCCACAGCCACAAAAGCTTAATAAATCAAGTCACTTTAGTCACGTTCCTTAATTTTTTTACGCCGGAGCCCAAAAAGGGCTCTACGTTAAACGCAAATCTCGGGTCTAGTCTCGTAGTCGCGCTACCCCTAATATACGCTAAATATAGCGTATAAGTATATGTAGGAAGTAGCCTAGCCTTATTTTAGCCTCGCCCTCTCCTTTAGAGTCTTCTTGGCGGGGTACGAATCGGTATTATAGGTTACCGAGCGGGATTTCTCTAAGCGGTAGACTAAGAAGAATAAGAGCTGATATAATAAGGATAATAATATGTATAAGTTATGAGTAAAAGTGCCTTCCTCTTTACGTTATATTTATTTTCTACTTAAGAGTACTCTATATAATCCTTTTAACCTAAATGAGTACCGTATATATTATTCGTATAGTTAATATTTTCGGCGTAAAACTTTGTTGCTTTTCGTTATAGTACTAATCGAAGAGATATTAGGCCATTATTATACGGTATTTCGCGAGACTAGGTATTCGTTCCTAATTATAGCGGATCGGATTATAATAAATCCGATATACCCGGCCGCCGAGCGAGGGATATAGGGTGCGGTATATGTACGGCTAAGGAGACTAATAGAAAAGGGTTGCTCGTTGGACGATTATTTATATATACGAAAGGAATGTTTTCTTATATGTTTTATATTTTAGATAATCGGTAGTGACTAAATCTATCTAGTAAAGAGGAAGCCTTAATCTAATATAGTGATTATATAAAATGAAGTTTATCTTATAAAGTTTATAAGAACCTTATTCTTTCGTCTATTCCTCGTACTATCCCGTGTAGGCGCCGGCCGCGTTATTATTATTCTATTCTAGTACGGGGTTATATATATTAGCTTTTAGCCTATTAATAAAGCCTTGTAGGGGGGATATTTCGAACACTAGGATACTCTTTATAATACGTCGTACCCCCTTTCGAAAACCTTCCACTTCTTTTCGTCGGAAAGCTATAAAAAATCTTCTATCGTTACGTTAGACGTATTAATAATAGCTTCGACGTCGATCCTTATTTAGTTTATGGTGCTCTCGTTACCGTGCCGTTTATCTTCCGGCTTTTCTATATAGTCTAAGAAAGCCTATAAAAGAAGGAGATTAAATATAGTCTTTAAGAAAAAAGAGCTATTTTAGTAAGAAAAGGTTAATAAGAAGCCTTCCTTAAGATACGGGTAAGATAAAAAGGCAAGAGTGATTAGTATTATAGGAAATAAGAAAGAGAGTAAGTTAGTGGATTTAATAGTTAGGAAGGTTAGGATAGGAAAATAAGAGATAGACGTAAAGTAGTCTAGTATTTTAAATTCTAAAAAGGCGGGGAATCTCTCGCCTATATATATTTAACCACTCGTCGTAGGCCTCGCCCGTTATGCGGATAATATACGAGTGCATAGCTTCCTATGTATTTGTAGATATTAACCACTTAGAGAAGCGCACTCTGTAAATAGTGGGGTACCTTATCTCTTAACGAGTACGGTAGCGCTACGTTGCAGCTAGCGACTACGGCCGTACACTACCTCGCTTGGGCCGAGGGCCGGTTACGTAGCTAGGAGCCGCTTATTACGTACTACGTCGTGGATAGCGTTAACGATCCCGGCTTTACGTTCGTATTCCCGCTCGCTACGACCGGCTAGCGTTCGATTTATTTACGTCGGAGACGTTAAATATAGTATAGGCCGAGCGTTGTAAACGTATACGACGAACTAATACGACGAAGCCGCGCCTAGCACCCGTTTCCCCGATTACCGCCGGGGTGGAGAAGGAGGGATTACCGGTAGTACGGAACGAATATACGGTCTACGACTAAGGCGAGCGTTTTAGTTTACTTAAAAGGCTCTTATCCGCGCCTCCGTCTACCTTTTTAATTCGCGTATATAAATATATTGTCGTACGACGGAGCGTTGTAGTTACGAGGCTGTAGGGAAATAAGAAAACGTAAGACCGTCTTGTTTTGTTATAACTGTAGAGTGTAGGCTTTAGTGAATATAACTCCTTTTCACCTTTCTTAATGGTTTTCCGTTTCTCTTCCTTTTTTCCCCACCTCGGTCGTATTAAACGGCCGGGCCTTTCGCTTTTTTCTCGATAATTAAAAATAAATAAAAATAAAGGTAAAATCACTACTTAGGAGGCTTTTAGTAAATACTAATAGATAACTATCGATAGAGTACTACCCGTTGTCGCCGGAGGTGTAGATTTTATAGCTCTATATTTTAATACGGCTAATTCTTTTATTTTAAGCCCTTTCCTCCCCCCCCTCCGCTTTGGTGTCTTTTTTTGTCTTTAATTTTCCTATTTATCTTAACTTCCCCTTTCCTACCTTCTCTATCCTATTTACGTCGGCTTTTCTTCTTCGTAACCCCCCCCCCCGACCTTATTTATATTTACTTATAAATAGCTGTACGGCGTTACTTGAACGGAAGTCGGATAGGCCTGGCTATTCTCCTCTCCTGGCCGAAATAGAAAGGAATAGAGTCCGTAGCGGCCGACCGACAACTCGTTAGACATACAGCATACGTAAAAAAAATATACCTATATAATAAGCGATTAAACTACGGGTAGTGGTTTCGATAGTAACCTAGCGCCTAGCTACTCCCGGGGTTTGTCCCGTATCGGATAAATTATACATTAAAAGACGAAGAGCGAGAGCGTAGTAAAGGCTAAGTATAAATATTAACGCCCGGTTTCGTTTCTTTCTTTATCTTTCTCTTTCTTTACCTCTTATTATACTGGTTCGTTTTTCTAGACTTGTGTCTCTAATATCTTTAAATGTGTCCTTCTCTAGTCGCCTTTATTATATTACTAGACGAGATTCGGAGTATCGTTGCTTCTCTTGTCGGTTTTCTCTGTTTTACATTTGACATTATCTACTCTGTCTACTACCGTAAAGATATCCCGCGTAGTCCCCGTATAGGTAGCATCTGTAGTAGCTTTATTCTACTACTGTCGTATATCGCTTTCATTACCTATACGACCGTATTTTCTATCGTATACTTTCGTATTAATAATATAACGGCCTCCTTTTTTCTTCTCGTTACTTAGAAGATAGAAACTAGTGTATTTATTAGTTTCGTTTTAGTAAGGCCTTTCTCCTTTCTTTTTATCGGTTTTTAATAATTTTCTTTAACTATTTTTAGTTAAGGTTTATATTTTCTCTCCTTTATAATCTTAATATCTAGCCTCTAGTGCGGCCCCGACTCGTTTTATTTATTTAGATCGGTATAATAACACTGGTTATACCGATCGGACTCCGATATAACCGATTTCTTCCCTTTACTTACGTATTACTTTTAATTATCCCTCTCGTTATAATTACCGCCGTCCTTTATGCTTCGGTATCGAGTTTAACGTACTATAAGAGTATCCGTCTTTATATCGTTGTAGGAGTAAGCCTTTCTACTACGGTTACTAATATTATTTGCATTACTTTAGTAACGCGTTTCCATATCGATCTCCATCTTCTATCCTGTCTTTTTTGCGCCGGTGTATAGTTTAGCTGGCCGATCTACCTCTTTACGCGAAAATATTGCGTGGATAGGTTTTAATATATGGATCCTATCTTTATATAATGTCTGTTGTATTCTTATTTAATTTATTTTAGCAGTCTAAAAAGAAAAAAAGCCGACTATATTACTACTGTTATAAGTGGATGGAGGGCGCGCGGTAAAACAATCGAACGGACTTTAATGGGTTTTCGCTTACCTTTTACGAGAAGATAAGGGAAAAGAAGGGGAGGATAGCCTAGAGTATAAGGGAGTGGTGTCGGGTGACGGGGACCCGGTCGGTATTACGGGTAGGCTCTAAAGATCGTACGATCCTTAGACTATGATGTAATAATGGTAGGACTTAAGGTGAAACGCCTGTATTATTCTAGCTACTTTATGCTATCTGCTGTTATGTAAGTATTATCTAATTCCGGAAAGAAAAGTAAAAGAAATTAATCCAAGTAAGATATACGTAAACGTTGCGAAACTAGTTTGGTTGCTAAGTAATTTACGGCCCTGGCTAGGTAATGGAAATAAAAGAAAATGAATAGGAAAGAAATAAAGAAGAAATCCCCTTGCTGATCGGCTTGTACTTAGTACTCGCGTCTTTGAGTTGGTTCTCTAGTGCTATTGTTGATATTTCCTCTTATCGACTTTGTCGTTATCTTCGTCGTCCTCGTCGTCCTCTTTATCCTCTTCGTCCTTGTCGTCCTTATTACCTAAATAATCCTGTCTAGATTTATCTTGTCCGTGTTCCGGCTTCGTTGATAGTGATGGAGCTCCGATATTGTAGTTAGGGCTACTCGTCGAACTCCCTACCTACTCGTTAATAGTCCTTACGCGCTTCTCGGTATGTTGGGCTTAGTTAGCCACCTACGTACTATACCGTTTTATCCCCTTTTAACGGTGATTAGAGGTTATAGAGGCCGAGAGCGCCGAGTATCGAGACGGGACACCTAGTAGACCGGTCCGCTTTATTTTATATTAGGGGGCGTAAAACGGTGTGGAGGCTGTTGAAGTGGGTGCGGAGGAGGGAATATTGGCGGTAGTCGTTGGTGTTAGGGGTGGCGTTGCCGGTGGCGTTTACGGTGCCTAAGACGCCTTGCTACTTATAATGCCTCTCGATAAAGATGTGGAAGGCTTACTAGTACCGGATCTATTAGGTGGACTTGCTACGGTTAGTATTGGCGATGGCTCGCGATGTTGTGTAGGAGTGGGATTAGTATTTTGGCCTACGTGCCCTACTATTACCGTATTACGCGGGCCCGGCGTCCTAGACTGGTTCGACGGGGACTACACCGAATATACCGAGATTATCGAGTTTTTTCCGTTAATAAGAGCGGGTAGTACGTTATCCGTTGTTTCTACGGTGACTATCGTTACCTAGGGCTCGAGTTGGCTATGGCCGTTAGTCGACGCCGCTACGATAGGCTTTCTTCTATAGGCTAAGTTACTACGAAATGTTAATACCTTCTAAAATATTTATAAAGTACGGAGTTAAAAAGAAGTAGGAGAACATATAAAACCTAGTAGGTATATATATTAATGTCTCGTAGATTATACCGAGCCCTAATACATAGTAAAATCGCCGCCTCGTACGCTATATTACTATAACGATATAGAAGTGCTACGAAGAGTCCTTCGAGATCGTAGTTAAAGAGCTTTAAAACTAACTGGCCTATATTTCGTTCCTATTGCCGCTCGTTGCCGGGTCGCTCCTTAAAGAGCTAAGAATTAATAGGCTACTTGATCTCCTTATAAACGATGTTAATAAAACTAGCTTCTTCCATTATTCGAGGATAGTGTAATGATTAGTCGATCGGGCGGCCCTATTAGTACGATGCATATGTGGCTCGAGAAATTAGTTCTTATAGAGGATAGTCGATTAGTAAGGTTCCGTCGTCGTACCTAAGTGATAGGCCGTCGAATATCTCGAGATAACCTTCCTTATTAAGATTACTTTTCGTAGTTAACTCCCGTTCCGTTATACGCGAATGATAATGGTATAAAGAAAAACGTACGAAAAGTATTTTTAAATTACCGCTAGCGCGTTAGTAAAATAATTATACAAAAAACGCTAATAGATAAGATCAAAGTTCTCCGACTAAGTCTAGATTCCCTCTATATCGTTAACCTAAAAGAAACAGTTTTCCGGCACCCTATAAGACGTTTATTAGATGTGTACTCTATAGGGAGGGACTGAAAAACGCGACGTATATTATAGGTTAGATTGGGCTGATATCTACTCCGATAACGATAGCATCTAGATATGTATCGGCTATGTTAACCAAAGAATATTAGTTATTTGTCCGATCTATACTATATAATAAATAATAACTAGGAGGAGAAGAGTATAGCTTACCGTAATTAAGAGCCTAGCAGCCCGTACCTATACCTAGGTCTAGGACGCGGTGGTGGCCAGTGTTTTCCGGGTATTGGTGAAGTTGAGAGTCACAAGTAATGGTTAACAGTCAGCGTCGTTCACCTTTTACACACGAGAATAAAGGCAACAACGTACTATGTTAAAGTCGTAAATACTCTTGGTGTTTCTGGTCGTATAGAGTTAGCTCGGGACTATTAGAAAAAAACGAGCGGATTTTAAGAATCTAGCAGCGTACCTCATCCTGTGGACAGTAGTATTCTACTAACTATTAACATAGTGAATCTCAACCTATACCATAGGCTCGTCAAGAAGAAGAAGACATACGTTTTATGTACCGTGAATAATACACTCGGCCCGTAGTAGGGTCCGGTTTAGGATGTAAAAGGCTTTCTATCAGTAACACGACTAACACAAATGATTTATCGCTCGGCAGAGAACAACCACCGGTATCAAACAGGCAGCTCTCCGAGACGCCGCAATCGGCTACCTCTAGCTACGGTTCTTATTCCTAAGGCGGTGCCATTCGTCTTAATCTATAGTACGAAGGGTCGATAAGAGAGACGACGGGAAAAAAAAGGGTAAGACTCTAGAGACAAAACGACAAAGGTGAGAAAACAACAACGAGAAGAGAGCGATAATAAAAGCGGGAAAAGGAGAAGGAAGGTAATAGGGGGACAGGTAAAAGAGGAATTAAAGGACGGAGGAAATGTACACACAAGAGGAGAGAAGGAGAAGAACAACAGCAGTGGCCACGAGCCCCTGTTTATAAGTCGCGCCTACGCCCCTAATATAAAGCTCGATTAAGCTGAACCTTTCCGGGTTAAACGTACCGGCATACTAATAAGCACCCCTTACGCCACCTATATCTAGTTAAGCTACTAATTTCGTTTCCTTTAAGCAGCCTATCATAATAACGCGCCCGGAAGGTGTACCTTCCGTACCTTTCGAGTCAACATTTAAAGACCGTAAAAGAGGAAAGCTACTATTACTGCTTTACCCGCTTGATTTTATACCCAGAAATTATGCCGTTACACATTATACACGTGTTAACTCCTACATTACAGAAACCAATGTGCTGAACGTGATGGGGCTATAGTAGCTTAATGTATGTCTATATAGAATAGGTATAGATATTGATTACGGGCGTGAGAACGTACTACAAGTGTGTATATACTGTGGGACGTGGAATATTTTATCGATAATACTATTTCTACCGTAGGTTTACTAAACGTACCCTTTAGCCTTCCGCTTTCTCTATTATCCGCCCTTGGCCCTCGCACCCTTTTTACAACGACGCCGCTTTTCTTTCGGTGTAATTCCTATCCGATGTTAGTCAAGCGATTAATCTTAGTGGTGATACTATATTATCTTCTTACCTTTACTAGATCTAAAAACACGTCAACAACTCGCGTACTACTAAACAGCTTTTCTATACTCGCCTTGTAGTCCACGAGATCCATAGCTAGCCTCACATATATTTCCACGTCTCTCGTATCCTCGTTTATGATATTGGGGTATTGTTCTTGTTGGGGGTGACTGGGCGTATGCGGTGTGCCAGATGATAACTAGCGCATATCTGTATGATCTATATTTCAGGTATTTTAAGCAAGAGGCTACGGAGCGATTCTAGTAGGTAGTTCGTGTATAAGGTTGGCTCGTCGTGGCTGCTAGCGTTCGACGACGCCGACTGGCCGCCGTTATCGCTAGACTAACCACTACCGGGGTTAGTGGCGGTAAGGGCATAAGACGTAGCCGCAGTGGCGGCCGTATAGCGCTAGCGCTTATCCTCCTTTTTACGCGCCTTCCGCGCCTTGCGGATTTCTTTAAATTTTATAGAGAAAAAAAAGAAAACTCTGGTTAGCTGTTGTTTAGAAATTCCGAGCTATCGTAGATGGCATCGTATAAAGCGAAACATAGGAAAGGCAAGAGGGGCGAAAGGGCGACAAGGCGAAAGGGCGAAAGGGCGCCTTTTTATAACCGCAATTTTCTACCTTCGGGAGTGCGCTTTTCGCCGTGGGACTAGATAGCGACATGTGTGTTCAAGTGGTTTAGCGTACCGTAGGCCTTCTCGTAGTAGCCCTAGCCGCACGTATACGGCCGCTCGATCTCCTCGTAGCGACGTCGACTCCGTTTACGCGCGTCGGGCTTTGGGCTAAGTTGAGGCAAAACGAAACAATATTCCTAGAGAATAAGGAGAAGAGAAAGAGTCGTATTAACGACACCCGTTTCTACTACCGGTTTACTATCTTTGCCCGCGCGCCTCGTGCGCGCACTTTCGCGCATATCCATTCTACCCGGCCAGGGAGCGCCAACAGCGCCATTCTGCCCATTCCTCCTGGGTTTTCTTCCGTTTCGGAACATAGCCACCACATCCGCAGGCACTAACTAGTAAAAACTCGCGTCGTGTAAGATATAAACGAAAACCTGTTGTTAGGTCACCCAAGATTCACCTACCTGATTTGGGCGTGGCTGACGCGACTTTGGCGCCTCGAGGATATAACAGCCGGGCGTAATCGAGGTCGGCTAGCCGCCGTAGTCGGTCCAGTCCGGGCGCGGCTGGGCGCCTAGGCCACCGCCGTGGGCGTAGTAGTGCTGTATGCCCTGAGATACGGGCGCCGCGTAGGGCGAGCTGGGCGCCATAGTAGACGGATCTACGGGTATAGACTCGGACGTACCGTGGTCTATATCTGGTAATAAGGTGAATGGGGATATTAATCTCGTAAGGTGTACGCGAAAAGTAAAGCTGGAGGGGAAAAATGGAAAAATGGAGAGAAAAGGGAAAAGAAAACCGGACGTTAGCACCTAGGAGGATAGGAGTAGCACTAGGTGTACGATAGGTTAAGTAGGCAGGCTGGCTAACAAGTAGGAGATAGGAAATAATAAAAAAAAAGCAGGAGATAGTTAGATAGTAATGAGAAGAGATAAAGACTAAGCTACAATAACGAGGCTGGAAAAAAGTAAAGAAGCGGCGAAGAGGAAGTAAGGGAAAGAGAAGAGGAAAGAGGAAAGAGGAAAGAGGAAAGAGGAAAGAGGAAAGAGAATAAATAACGTGAATCATAAGCGGGGGTAAAGAGTAGAGGAAGAGAGAAAGGGAAGAAAAAAAAGAATAAAAAAAGGGGCTATGGTGAATAATAAACGCCTTTTTTTCCCACTCCTTATTTTGAAGACAAGTACGGCTTACGAGCTCGTACTAGTGGTATCGACTAGATGCCTAGATAAGACTACTACAAGTCTGAAGCCTGCAGACGCGTGCTGGAACCGGCCAATATCTTTAATATTTTCTTTACCTGTCTATAGGAAGATAGTGATAATTATTTAATAAGTAGTACTTTAAAGTATCTAGAACGGTCTAGTCGATCTCCTTTAAAGGTAACAGATCTTCTTTCTTCTCGTGAGGGTGATATTTCTTCTTTTATTGCGTCTTCTCTATCTCCTTTGGCACTAGTTCTCATAGGCCTAACCACCTATCGATTCTCTATACAAGGGTACCCGCTTCATTACGTTAAATCGGCTCTTCATTACTACATTCCTCCTAAGCACCTAGTGGACAATTAATTTTATGCCCGTAATAGTCCGTCGTAGATACATCTATGGTGTCGGCGTGGAGGACTACTACCGACTATAAGTCGGGAGTCGTCGAAGTAGGGTCGTCCTCTCTATAAGAGTAACCATTAACGTCCTCGAAAATTGTGGCGGCCGGGCTATACTTGCTGCGGTTATCGACGAGGTCTATATCGATTTTCTCTTACTCTCTAGGTAGATAAGCGTGATGTTTTGGAAGAGGAATTGGCCGTGGCTCGTGTATCACGGGAGCCGTGTGTGGGTGGTTGCTTTAAGGAGAAACCGACAGCTTCTCGTACGAAGCAGTCATCGTCTTCAAATCCGACAGAGAGTGAATAGGCGAAGAGGAAACGGCCATAAATTATATATAAAGGAAGAGAAAGAAGACAGACCGGGGGGGAAGAGGAAAGGATAGAGGGAAGGAAAGGTGTGAAAAGGGAATACGGGGCGACGACGGGAGAGTTACTCGACTTTTTTATTTATAGGAATAAAGGAAGGATAGGCTGGATCCTTTACCACCTCGCCTATATCTTCTTTATTAAGAACCCTTTCCCCTATTACGTCTACTTAATATAAGAAAGAAGTAATAATTTTAGGCACTCTTAGCTACTCGAAATAGTTAATATATCGTCCTTTTAATACTATATACCTAATATAATAAGGCTCGCGAAGACTTACTACCCGATAGACGGAGGAGATGAGCCGACGCCCTAATGTCCGCTACCACCGCCTTTCCCCTTCCTCTTCTAAACTCCTCCCTCTTGTCTTCTTGTCGTCTTCTTCTCGTCCGATATACCGTACGTTTATATATTTAATAGCCGAAATTAATAAAAAGGACGTCTATAATATAGTATACCGGGACATTTAATGTATACCTAGGTTTAATATAAGTACTAGTACGAGTAGGGTATACGTAGAAATAAATTAAGTAAAATTTATTAAAACGAGTCCTAGTCTAACCTATAGCAAGACCGTAGTATAACCTTATTAGATTTCCTATATATTAGGATAAAGACGAAGTCACTAGCTAAAGTCGTTTAAGCAATAGTACGCGCCGCCCTATAAATATGTAATAGTCTAGTTTAAACGTTAAATAGATAACGTTTTTAAATAGCTATCGGATCACGTTCCTACGGCGGCCGTATAATATAGGTATTAGTAAAAGACCTAACCTTACCCGTAGCCGGCGGGAGCACCGGCCTAACGCTCTACGGGGTACGTGACGTATTACCTATAATCATCCTCGCCGCTTATAGGATATACGCCGGCACCACCCGTAACACCTTACTAAGCGGTAGTAGTAGTAGTAACGCTAGCCGACGCCGCGCTGCTACTACCGGCGCCGCCGTTAGGGTAGGAGCTGCCTCGTTTAGAGCGGTTTATCTTTTTTTTACGAGGGACGATATCGATAAGGAAGTCGAATATCTCGGGTTTAACGAGGGCCGAGGCGATATCCGAACGTTAAAGGGTGCGGCGCTTATTCTCCTCGGTATAGACCTAGGCGCGTATCGTTAGGTCGGTAATAAAGATATCATAACCCTTAACGAATAGAATAAACACCTTATTCGATATATATTAGATATCGGAATCGAGCTTGATAATCTTCTTAATACGATAGAGGGGAAACTTCTACCGCTTATAGTCGTATATATCGTAATCTAGGGTTTTAATAGTTTACTATTAGTACTTCGTTAAAGTATCTTTATAGGGCCTAGGAAGACCTTGGTGAACCTATTAGCCGATAAAATGACACGTTAGTTAAGAAAGCCGGTGTATATATAGAGAAAATAGGGCGGACGTACATTAACCTACGGGAATGTATACTACTTTAAAGGCGTATATCCTGGCTATGGCAAGAGGGAGGAGGCGTGCATAATATACGTACTTCTAAGTCGAGGGGGGAGATAAAGCGTTACGCCTATAAAGAGAATAATTCGTAAATTAGTTATATTATATAAATTAAGGATCGATAAAGGCGGGAAAGAGGAGGGGATAAGCGACGCGAAAAGAAAGGGAAAACGATAAGATATATAGGAAACTTACCGTAGTAATCACCGTAACTCGTACGTTATAAGAATAAGAGTAAGAAAAGGTATAAATAAAAGGACATCTAAGGTAAATAATATAAAAAACCGTAGGGCGAGTAAAAAAGGGCTATACTTAACGGTACTTTAAAAGATAAATCTTAAGGGCCTCGGCGTAGTTCTTAAGTCCTAAGGATCTTATAATAGAGAGGATGTCCTCGCCGGTGATTATTCTTCGCCGTTCTTCGCGGTATTTCTCCGTAATTATAGCGGTTAATACGGCGACTAATACGGCCGAAGAAACGAATAGGAAGAACTCCGACGTACCTTTACTTATAATAAAAGATATAAATTCGTTAACACACTCCTTTATACACTCCCTTACCTCTTCCGTAATCTTGGTTTTCTCTAGGAGCGCCTATCACATAACACGATCAACTAGAGTAAAGATTCGGATATTAACGTCGTTATATATATTTACCAGCCCTTAAGAACGATACGCGCCTACGAGAAAATAAAAGATAGAGTAAGGGAAACGGAAGATAATAAGGACATTACATAGGTAGAATAAACTTACTATTTTTCATAAGCAGCCACTAGTCTTATTCCTTAACTTCGAACTCGTAACCGAGCGCGCTCGAGTATAGCTTTTACGGATCATTTATTTAGTTATCTCCGTTAAGAAAATGTACGTCCTATTCGACCTCTTTTAGAGTAAACTATAGGAGTCGGATATATCTAACCACCTACGGCGGGTACGAGCTACTTCTTATACTAGTTTATATATAGGCGGGTAGGAATAGGTAGCTAACCCAAGGCGGCCACTCTACGTCAATATTTATAGAGAGCATCATCTCTATCGAGGCTTACAGTAAGAGCCTGTTAGTAGCGGCAAAGGCCCTTTTCTCATCGTAACATCCCCCCTCGCCTCAACAACCCTGTCCGACTCTTCGTCACATTACTTTTACTTCTCGTTTCGTTCGCTTTTCGCGGTACCCTACTCCGCACTATGTACTTCGTTTAACTAACACCAGATAGGTGCCAAGGCGTACCGGCGGCCCAGAGAAGGCGCGCTCGAGCGGCTCTACGTTAAATTACGATTAGACGACCGTATATTTATCGCTATCCATTAGATAAGGCTAAAGAAAGAGGTGGCCAAGAGATGTCAAGCCCCAAAGGAGACAACCGCCAACAACCCACGGCGAGGGTTATTTAGTTACTAGATAGGGTGACAGGGGTACGAAGTCACTAAGGCGGTGGCTTTATAAGGTATATATGTTAAAAGGAGCGTGTCGGAATCTATAGCCCCAACTACTAGGGCTACCTAACAGGCGTAGATATCCAACAGAGTGTAGTATCCTCGGGTCACGGGACATATCATATGATCCCCAGAATTCGACACACACAATATATACTCACTTTTAGCCATACTATTATTTAACAATGTACAGGTACGTTTCCAAGCCCGCGACTTTGGGCGGCGCCGGCCCAAAAAAGACACCATCCCTACACGCCTATCGCCGCCGTGACTTGTCGAGTGGAAGGCGGGTCCGCTCCACCTCCTAGTATCTCCTAGCCAAAAAAAAGAACAACGTCGAAAACGGGAAGACAACACCGGAACGACGGGACTAGGCCAAGCCATCATACAAAGCCAGGAATGTCGAATCGAAGATAGTTATCTCAAGGGACGAAACAACTTGATTCTATGGAACGGTTTAGCTACTTTCATAATTACTTCATCCCTAAAGTGGCTAGTATTCAGCCCAATTTCTCCATATTACCTAACCTCTAAGGGCGCTCGTCTAACAAGGGATGGTCTACAATTTCTTAAAAAGGAACAAACGGAGCTATCCAAGGGTATTAAAGCACGCCCCATAGGGAGATAAAGCTAAGGCCTAGCACTCCACGGCGACGGCCGTATACAGGCTAGGTCAGTTTTAGCCCACTTATCCCTAGAAGGCAATACGAAGTACATATACGGTACGGCTACGAAAGAGAGCGAGGCAACCTAGCTTTAACCCGGATATAGGCCGTAGGTAACGAGAGACGAGGATAGTGTGTAGAAATACAGGAATGGTAGGTACGAATATAGAGTCGTCTCGAGTACCACTCCTAGTAGGAATTGTCGAGACTAGCCAAGCTGTAAAGGGAGTCCAAACATACCTGTTACACCCCTACGTCGTCCGGAATCCTATTCTACCAACCCGCTAGACCCGTTTCCCGCGCATTTGCGTAGCTATGTAGCCAATGGTCTCGGACAGGCCCAACCCTGGTCAAAGAGACGGCGAGAGCTTTTTCGCGTGTGATAGGGCGCAGCCCTATCGACTTCAAAACATCACCGTAGATAGCACTGTATTTTCGTATCGACCTCTCATTTTTATTTTTATTTTTCTATTACTAAATAATAAAAATAGAGAGAATACCAGAAGAAGTAAATAAAAACGATGCTGAAGAAGTAGAAATAAAGCAAAAATGATACGCGCAAGGCTTCGGTAAACAAAAACGACGTTGGTTACCGTTAAGAAACACCACTTCTCGTCATAACTGAGGAAGTCCGGATAAACCGGGCCGGCTCGTTACGAAGGTTGTCCCCGGACTACTGCGCCGCTTAAGCGTTCCTCTCGTACTTGACAACAGTCTAATTAAAAACATAGTCGTACTGTAAACCTAACCTGACGAAGAGATTACGGAAGATCTTACGTAAAGGGCTAGGGAGGGCACTGACAAAAAGAGATATAAGCGAGGATACGGGTCGCTAGAAGTTCCGATATGTAGGTCGTAGCCTAGAGCGCCTAGCTAGTCGACAACAAATAAGATAGTATCAGCTACTCGCCTACACGGGATATTATATCGTTACCTTTAAGGGAGGTTACTATATTTCTCTCGGCGAATTAGTCCCTTATTCATAGGCCTCGAGGGCTTAGCCATCGACTATCTAGCCTATACGAAAACTACTGGCTTATTAAAATGTTTCTTATTTCTTTACGTGTCCCCCTATTTCCCCCTTTATAACTCGGCTTACCTTACACTTCTTCGTAACACTCTTGCTCGTTAGTATAAGTTTAGTAAGTAATTCTATCGCGGGTTTATTCTATGGGCTCCCTAGAAAGGATAATACTAACCTAAAGACGGCACTCTTAAAAGCTTAACAAGATACCTCCCCTAGATCAAGTCACCGCGCCAGACAAAATAACACTAGCGATAAGCAACTCCTCCGGGGTATCTCCTCCCGGCCCCCGTTCTTACGAGTCTAAAATATTAACGCGCCTGAAAACACTCGGCGATACGATCCCGCGTTTACTATAGCAGCTGCAGAAGCTCGATAAAATTCTCTAGGAAGATAAAAAAGATAGAATAGGAGCCGACGCCGATATAATATATAATGGGAAAGCCTAAAATCTTCTCGCTCAGTTTAATAACGATCTACAAGACGTACGTTACGGGTACGAGACTATAAGTAACACTCTGAGCAGACCACCACTATTCGAGAGACAAAGTAGGCTCGACCTCCTCCGCGGTCCCGACCTTCGGCTAAATAACGCCGCTAATAATGGGGCCTCGTCGGCTCATATGTCTATCTTAGAATAAATCGTGCAGTAATTCGACTCTGCGGAATAAACGTTGATAGAAGTGGTACGGGATGTACTTGTTGGGAGAGATTGTGATATAAAGGCTAAATAGATTAAGACTTATCTAATAAAGGCGGAGTCGTTAGCTAAAAAAACGATAGATTTCTAATAACTATTAAGAGGTAAGAAATAAAAGTTAGTTACCGCTTATATCCCTAGTTCCGTCTTTAACCAAGTATAACTTTAGTGCCTCGCTACTAACGTAAAGATCGTAAACCTCCCTTACTATCCTCGTTAGGCTGTCTTCGTGCGGTATGGCTAATCGATATTGCTAATAACCGTCCAAGAAGTAATCAGCCAGGCAAAAGGACTCTTAGATAATAGCGACTAACGAGGTAAGCCCGGAGCACGAGATACGACCCGAGTTATATCCGATAGTAATACGTCGAAAAGCGTAGGCTATATGCTATTATGTCGCTCTGCTCTCTAATTCGGCGCCGTCTAAGTGATAGAAATAGTTATATAAGTAACCCCCGCGAGGAGGCTCTTAGTCCTCTCCTTATCCGTAATATACTAAGACCACTAAATACCGCGCTATTTGATCTACTTCCGATATTTTAAATAACGTCGCCTTAATCTACTTGTATATGTCTTTGCCCTTATCCGAGGCTATCTAGCTTCTTATAGGGGCGTCGTGTTCGCCGGATTATAGCTTTAAATACTCGGTAAGAAATACCGATAGTACGTTCTCTAGCCGTCGTATCTTAGATATACCTTCGTACGCTAGACTATTATTATATATTAACTTAAGGTAAATCACGGTGACCTAGATAGGGATTTATACTGTAGACAGTCTAGCACCACTCGATCGGGGATACTATTTAATAAACCCGGTGGTAAATATGTATACGCCTCCGTAGCGCCCGGTCCGAGTGACTATATAAAGTAAGCAATTATTTAGCTATAAATATCCGCCGCGATCGTTTTACCTCTTCTTCTATAGTAATTATTCGCTAAACTAAAATGCCGGCCGCCCGTCTTATATTAATGTTATTATCGTTACGTATACTTCCGGTAGGGGACGGCGGGGGGGGGAATAGTAGATAAGGTTCGTCGACTTCGTTTCTAAACGCCTTTACTAGATGAGCGTAGGCTGGAGGAGTGACGGGCCGTATAATGGAAGGAGGCGGTGTCTAATTAGAGTAACGGAAAACGACGGATATATTATAAAGGTTAACGTATAGTAGAATGAAATAAGGTAACTAGATATATCGAAATATGTAGTTCTAGCGGCGTACGAGCCTCACATTTATATCTATGAACCGCACCCTAGAAAGAACACGAGTGCGGCCTACGAATATAAGCTAATAACCCGGGAATCTTAAATATCGGATATTTATAGTGTGCCGATACGGAGTATACGACCTGGGACGATTTCCTCGTATAGGTGGACGGGTAAACGCATTAGCCGGTTCCAGTACGGGTCTACAAGCCTCCCGGCTTCTATCCTATTCCGTTATCTAAATACGTACGCGATACCACATATAGTACGAGCTCTAGAAGTGGATTTTTTTCTTTTTATTTTTAACTTAGTTTAACTCTCGCGTACGGCCACCCACCCTACTAGGGCGGCTCGTAACGTGAGCCGCTAGTCTTTAAAAAAAGGATAAGGAAAGAGGTATCTATTATCCCCTATAAACCTATAAACCGGGCTTAGGCGGGAGGGTAGACTAGTCTTAGTTAAAAAAGGTAACCAGTAACGTTTAAGTGATATAATTTGTATAAAACCTAACGTGTAAAAAGGCTTGATCGAACTAAGCGAGTGCTCGTTGCTATTTAGGGGGTTAGGGGGGCGGATAACCAGCTGTTTATAATAAGACCTTTAAATAAACGAGAGACGAAAGATTATCCGCCTCGTCTCCTTTATATTCTTTCTTATGACGGGCCGGGGGCCTAGGGGTAACGTTAGGACTAGCCTAACGCTACTACGTAGGGTACGTAGGCTAAGGGGCTAACCGAAGGGAGTAAAGGTAAAGCCGGGATTAAAATACGGTAAGCGGCTAAGTAACCACTAATAGTTTTATACACTATACTCGGAGCGTTTAATTAGGTTCGATTTTATCTAATGTCGTATAGAGGTAGTAATAACTATCTGGTAACGGTGTACGATAGGGTACAGGTAAATGTGTTATACCCGGATACGGTAAAGCTTTGTCCATGTATAATAACGGCGGTAGTTACCAGATTCGCGCCTTATATACGCGACCACTATTTCTATAGATTTGTTCGTATAACAGAGCAGCCTTGTTTAGCAGCTAGAAGAGCCTCGTCGTTATTTTCTCAGGTTATTACTAATAAAACATCGTTAAAAGTTCGCCGAAACTATAATCAAAATTAATTAAAACGTAGTAAAATGTGAAAATTTTTAAAGGTTATCCCCATTTTACCCCGTAGTACCCCGCTCTAAGTAAATTTTACGGCCGAAATTAGGCAGCTTGGATAAAACCGCGGCCTAACTCGGCCAGCACGAATTAAGACCATTTAAAAATACCAACGCCAGTATAAAATAAATATTCAAGACAAAACAACAGTATAATTAAAAGTCACCTCAAAGATTCTTCACGACGTAATTTTTACGGCATACTCCGACGCTTCTTGTCGCGAAAGATCGGTATACTACTAGCGCTGCTCTGCCGGGAGGTATCGCCGTTTCCTGGGAAATAATATGAAAAGGTTGTATTAGGTTGAGGTATTAACGAGAAAAGAAAACGATAGATAAAGACGTATGATATAGTATTACTCCTCTTTAGTCGTTACCTCGTTATGGCTTATGTTAACGTACCCTTTTATCTTTAGTAACGATCTGCGATGCTTAGAAATACGAGGAACTGGATTCCGCCGTTAATAGCGATAGATTTTATATCGGTTGATGGCGGCGGGAATGCTGTGTTCGTTGTTTTAGTAGATACGACGATTACCTAATATAGTTTATTAAGTATTTACCGATGGGATAGTGCGGAGGACTTTTATGCGGAAAGAGATTCGTAGATAATCTAGACGTGCCTAGTCGGCGAGGACTTGAACGATGGATTACTGTATAGTTATATAATTAGTGCCGGTTAAGTAATTTATGTATAGGGAGGTTATGTAAAAATAAACTACTAGTATATATTATTAGTTAGAGTCTTTGTAAACACCGTATACTAAAAAGTAAAATACCCGATAGTAAGATATAGGAATATAGACCCGTCTCTGTTCGAGACGATGTAACTATAGTACCTATGGTCTTGGAATAAAGTGTTACTTTTCTATTGAATATAGTTAGTTTCCTCTTTTAACTTCCTTAGTAGCGTATTTGCGTTCTCTTTATGGTTAATTTTCACTACGATATAAATATCCTCTTTAGTGTTGTGACGGCTTCGAACTGAAGACCCAATATGGCTAGTGATGATGCGACGGAATATACACTAAGGCTATCCTTTGTAGGGTGTCTTAGGTATGTAATCGTATAACGAATTGGCGTTGTTTCCGCGCCGTTGTAAAGCTTTGATAGTAGGCCGGAAAATCGAAGGAATAATAGGTAAATCGATGGTAAAGTTTATGTAAGTTTTTATAGAGATAATAGCGTTGGTATTCGGTAAGGTAGAATAAAGATAGTCGATCTAGAGCGCGTCGGAACGGGTAGAAATAGCGTTGTTCCCGGTTGGTGCCGGAGCTCCTACTGCGTCGGTAAATAGTTCTACGGCTTTACTATTCCGTGGGTAGACGCTTCCCGGGCTAGCTTGCGATAACTCCGCTCTATATAGGGAGATAGAAGGCGTTGCCGAATATTGGTTTGTGGTGGGTGATGGTGTCCTTGGGGGGGTTTTGTCGTTGAGAGAGGTTGAAGTTCCGTAAAGGCTTAATGCCGGCCTATCGATAAGGCTTGAGATCTAAAACTTGAAATACTCCGGCGGTATATGCTTTCTTAGCTCGTAGGTTATCTGTTCTTTAGACCCGTTAGCCTTTAAAGTAGGATATGTATGAAAAGAATTATGATGGTATACCTATTGTCCTCTTCTGGTTTTGGACGTCGTTGTTCGTGGGTAGAGTAAACTCGTGCGTGTCGTTAGGTAGTTTAATAGTGGGTTGGACTACCGGGATTCTTTCTAATAGAGGGCCGGAATCTGTAGTTGAGTCCGGCGTACCGTAGTCGGACGTCCGGTGCGAATAAGTGCTAGGTGAGTCTAGCTTAACCGTACTGTTATACCTAATACGTATTAAACGTAATGTGTTAATCGGCCGGGTAAAGGGTAGGAAATAAAAGAAATTCGTGTTTATATATAAAGGCTTAACGGGAAACGTGTCGTATGTGGCCTGTAATTGTTCGAGCAATTTATCCGAGGGGGATATGGGCGTTATAGGAGTATCGGCTATCACCATATCGTTCGTGGGTACTCTTTCGTTCGTGACGGCTACTAATGCCGAAGTAGTAAGTGATTTGTCCGGTGTTGCTTGCTTTCGCGACTGATGCGTGGTCGGGCTAAGGGTTACGGACGCCGACCTTTTTCGAGTCGATACTACGTCTCCGGATAGGCTCGGTAGGAGGGATATAAGACGCGTATCGTCGTCCGTCGGGCTAGAGTAGCTCGCGAAATTCGAGTTATTAATTAAGCCTAGCGTACGTAGTATATTAGCATCTTACCCGATTAAAAAAGTGGCGTCGACCGGCGTATAACGTATTATAGTGTTATCTCCCGTTACCGTACTCTTATTAATGGGGGTATTAGCGGGAGTAGCGCCGTCGTTAACTATAGATAAGGACTGCGGGCTTACCCGAGAAGTTACGTCGATAAGTTTTAACGGTGTTCCGGCCCCGTTTACGATAATAATGTACTCCTCTGTGGTCTCCTCCGTAGACTCGACTGCCGCCTCGTTTGCCTTTCTTTCTTCCTCCGCCGCTCTTCGGAGTGCGGTACGTTGACTTTCTTCGTCTAAGCTCTAGTCTAAGCTGGTCCCCTTGCCTACGGTATATCTGAACTCGTCCGGCGCACGTAGAAAATTGTTAATATTGCTGAGAAGATGGTCGCCGTAACTTTAGTCGTTGTTTTGCCGCGGTACGCGAGTAGGAGGATGGTCGATAATGTTGGTTGGGGAGAAATACGCCTTTAAAACCGTACGGTACGAATTATGCCCGCTCGGACTTAGCGGATTAAGAATGGTGAGCCCGAAGCTGTTAATATTGACGGAGATAGTAGTGGGTGCGTTGCGCTATAGTATCGCGACGAGCTAGTGCGTTCGGCCGGGGTCGTGAATTAGTACGATAATATAGTCGTACTCGGCCGGGTTCGCGTACTTTATCCACTCGGCGTAAGTCTTTCCTTACTATAACTCCTCGATAAGGAACGTATTATAGAAGAACACTCCTTTAGGGTGTCGTTTACCGAGGATATGAAGGCCGAAATTAACTATAACGTCGTTCAACCACTAGCCGTCGTCGAGCGTATTAATGTCATACCTAGTCGGCACTCCTTTAACGAGCTCGAGGTAGTTATCTCGGTTTACCGCGTCGCGAGCCTCGTTATCCCGGGCGTTATCGAGGCCGGATATATTTTACTTTAAAGATAAGGGACTCGAATAGCCGGAAGCTAGAAGATAGATAACGTTAAACTGGGAACGAAAAGAGAGATAGGCGTGTTAATATACCTAGCCCTACGAGTGTTTCTACCGCTTCCTATATCTCCTTTACGACCGCGTCGTATTCTACGCCTACTTTCTTCCCGCGCGATCTTAAAACAACGGCTTCTATAATTTTCTTGACCTCGGCGACCTCTTTCGGCACATCTGTATTGTAATAGATCTGGTGCTGGTGTATCGCGTCGCTGAATTAACCGGCTAGAATTGCCCGTAGATAAGGGAATATAAGGAAGTTACTCGTAGGCTTGTCGTGTGTAGAGTCGGGGAGTCTGAGTATTTCCGTCTCCGTAGGCTATATCGGCGGGCTGGGCGCCATGTTGGAAAGAACGAGGATAGTCTATTTCTCGCGCCGGACGTTACGTCTAATAGCCACGTACCACTAGCCCTTGTGCCGGAAGGGTATAGCGATAGAATTAAAGAAACTTAATTCCTTGTCGTTGACGGTATAGATTTCTGTAACACGTTCTCTTTTCGTCGTCGCCTTTCGAAATAGGACCTTTGCTTTGGATTGTTCTACGAGGTTTTGTAGAAAAAGGTTGATATGTACCTCGGTCAACTTATGGTCGGAGACCTGGGTAATGTTGTTTTCGCTAAGTCGCGGTCTGAAACTTAGCGCCTCGTTTTGTAGCTATCTGCGTTTTCCGATTAACGATCTTTGTAAAAATCCGTGCTTGTCTACCTCGTAGTTTTCTTTTTTTTCTGGCGGTAAAGTGGAAGTGCTTGTTAGCGGCGAAATGTTCGTTTGGTTATCTCTAATTGTCACTAAATGGTAAAGTTGTAGCGGTAGATGAAGCTCGGACCCGTATTCGATATCCCGGTCGTATATAACTCGCCTTGCTAGCGGAGTTAGTACTATTAACTCGAACCGTATTAATAAAGCGCGTAGTTCGTCGTAGAACTTGGTGCTATAGCGGTGCTAGCCGTAAAGTCTAATACCCTTTATACCTTATTATTTCTTAACCCGTCGAAGAGCCGTGCACTTTTATAAAAGAGCCTTGCCTTCTCTTGTAAGTCCGTTTGTTTCGGAAAATAAGAACTTTATAACGATAGGCGCGATGTCTTACGGTAATACCTTGGAAAGGAGTATATTATAGACCTCTCGCCCCGTTTATATAATTATTTATTGTTTTTCAACTTCCGTAATTACTTTAAGCCCGAAAATTTTTAAGTCGTCGATGTAAAATGGGTCGTTGGCGTAGGTAGAACTATTACGAACTAAGATGGTTTTCCGATTCGCCATATTTATATAGGGGTTAAGAAGGCATTTAGGCTCGGGTTATGTATAGCTTTATAGAATATATATACTTACTCGGGAAGCTTCCTAGTAAATAGAAAAGGAAGATAAGGCGAAGAAATAGAAAGTGTCTGGAATTAAAAAGATGGGGAGGGCGTTGCGATAGCTATAGAAAGAGTTGAGAAAGTGTAGAAGCGTAGAAGTCTAGAAGTGTAAAACTTCGAAGGCCCTTGAATAATAGTAAAAATAAAAAAAGTAGGGAATGTAAGGAATAATGGGGCTTGCCTCTTTGAAAACAAATCCGGACACGCCCGAAAATTAAGATTTTGCGACTTTTTAAAGTCGTAAAATCTTGGTTTTCGGGAACTTACGGATATAATCTACGGATACGAAGATAATGTGACGAGTCGTGGGGGGACCGGGTAATATGAGGCTAAAATAGCGACGGGGTTGTCTCGGGCTTATCGTACCTAGCCTTAATCGTATATTGTGTTTATGGGGGAAAGTGATTCCCTTTACCTATACCGCCTTCGCCCGTAACTTCCTGGCGTTTAGAGGATACGCTTTATTGGTGAACTATTGTGATTGGGATAAGCGAGGTCTGCGTTAGGCTTCTTTCGTCGTTATAAGTATTGTTAAAGCCTTATTTTAAATAAATAGGTAAGTAGGATATATATCTCGGAGATGAGCACCTTTTACTACGATATTATTAAGTAATGGTATTTAGAAACCGGCTACTTAATGAACTTGTTTAGTGGAATGGATACGCCTGGCCTCGTCTTTGAGTGAAAATAGAGAAACTAAAAAATATGGTTCTCGTCTCGCGTAATGGTCTGCGTGGTCCTTGTTTATCTCTTCGGATAGAGTTACGTATTAGCCTTCCCCCTTTTATAATTTGGTATACACGCACTTCTTGTAAAATCCGCCCTTTGTACGACGTACATACGACCGAGGATTTGTCGTCGCCGTACGGAGTACTCGTACGCCGGTCGAGAGAGAATTGGTGTGTGTGGGCTGCTGGTCGGTTTCCCAGCGAATTAACCGTAAGAGCGGAGCGACGAAGGCTGTGAGGAGGATGGAACTAGAGCCGTTCGGTTGTTCTATAACCATCCTTGTATATTATCACTTATTTTATTCTCTCCTATACCTAATATTAATTTAGTATACGGCCGGGTGGTATACGGTATTATACCGGAGACTAGTGATTAGCCGAAAATGTGGGTCTATCCCGAATAAAGCTTTTATTAGTCTCTTCTCGCTGGGATTAAACAGTAGCGTCTTTAGATTCTTGTACCGGTACGTATTTATACTTATACACTACCTAGTATTTTTTCGAGCCTATACTTATCCGCTTTAAAAGATATACTACTATCGCTGGATGCGCTCTAGCCCGTCTTGGTCGAGCGTGTACGGTATTTTCGAGGTCTCTGGCCCTTCCTACTTTCCTCCAAGTATTATCTAAGTATATAGCCCGACTTCTACTGAATCCTCGTCGTAACTGATTTATTATTTGTAGCCACTAATACTAAAATATAAACGAGACCACTCCTTATAAAGTGCGGAACTTTTATAATGTTGCTCTTGTACTTCTGCCTGTTGGAAAGTAGTTTTTTATTGGTTTTTAATAGACGGATAAAGTAACGCCGTGTGTGTTAGTAGTAGGTATGATTGGGGGGGAGGGATACTCGTGGCCTTAGTTTATTTTCGGTTTAAAAAAAATATAATAGTAGTAGGGAAATACATTTGTACCTACGGAGTATACTTGTGTATACTCGTATATGACTGAGTAGTATTTAAACTTGTACTCGATTGACTGTAAGAAGGTTACGGACGCTAGGCCGTGAGGGACGGTCCGTTAGTAGGGGCTAGGGAGGAGGATAGTCCGTGTCTGTTTAGATTCTCGTCGAGCCGGCTAACTAGCTTTTCCGTCAATAAAATTCCTTTATCCGTTCACTATCTTATCGGGTATGATAACGGTGCGGACGTCTTGAGTAGTTGAGTTAGGACCTATCTCCGTGCGGTAGCTAGTAGATTAAGCGCTGCTCTAAAAATAGTTAAGTAGCGGAGCTATGGATAAGGTGAGGCGTAAAATAAAAAGAGAGTACGAGGTCGACATTGGTAGCGCCGTAGGGCCCGCTTTTTAGCGTATTTCTAGCGACTCTTATTTAAACAGTGAATAGAGGAAAACCCGTCACTGTTTACTTTTTCTCCTTTTCGCTTTTTCGTTTTCTTACTCCTACTTATTTATATAGTTTAAAACGATTTAACCGGTTTTGAGGTCCTTGGATTTTTCTCGATTTCTTAGTGTAAAGGTATAGCTTTTACGTATTTTTTTTATATTAATTTAATTATTCGTAGAAAAGATCTTAAAATAGAAAATAATAAAAAATGACGAATCCCTAGAGTACCTCTCGAAGGAATGGAGCTAAATATAGCGTCGAAGTGTAAAAAAGAACACACGCAAATAAAATATATATGCCCTACGTATCAAAACCTCGGACGGCAACCGTCGTAGTGGGTAAGATATTAAATAGTAATCTTTGGCGCGCGGATTACGCGGCTTTTCTGGTGCGTGGGAGACGTCTCGCGAAGGTTAATAAAACTTGACTTTCTCCTTAAGCATTCTTATTAGTCGTCCGGTTATATTACGGAAATACGTCGAAGATGAAGCGAGCGATGGCCGAATATCCGCTAATAAAATATGCACCGGACTCGATGACACCGTTTTGTGGGCTGGTCCCGAAAGTTCTAGCTATAGCCTGGCCGAGGCCGGATCTACACGACTTGGATATATTAGTAGGCTCCGGGGACTGCCGCGGGATTGAGAAGAAAAGTAACTGTAAGGAGTTGGCTGATTTCGGCTTATTAGCTGTCTAGGTAGATATATGTACGAAGCTCGTGACGACGTGCTATTATCGAGCCTCCGAAGTTATCTTAGGTCGGCGTTGGTCGTATTTAATCGACGTGTGGGGTGTAGGTTGTGTTTTTGCTCTTTAGAGAAGCGATGATGGGAGAGGAGACTGGGAGCATCTAGTTATGATATAGAAATTTATAGGTTGCGGTATTGCGGAGCCGTTAAAGAGCCTATTCTCTAGCGATATAAAGCGTATAGAAGTAAGTTTCGACGGCCACCTGCTACGGCCTTTCTACTTGACTGACACCTGTAGGATATGATCCTTAATACGGGGTTTTGTAACCTTCTACGTATAATGTTTATCTACGAGCCTGAGTAGCGTATTACCGTAAAGGACGCTTTAGAATACGAATGGCTTAGGACCGCTCTTCCTCCCGATGATGGCGCGTATCTGTAATGTGCCTCCTCGAGTTCCGCCGTTAAGGGTAGGGTATACGAAAGGGTAGGCGACGGTAGGGGCTGTAGGAAAGAATAGAGGCGTTAAACTGGAAAGAAAGTAGGAATGGACCTTAGGTAGTGTATCCCGGCCTGGCCGTACGAGTGAAGATGTGATGTTGGTTGCCGGTTTCTCCTAGGATCGATAGTGCCCGGTAAATAGCGCGGCGGACTTATGCTTGTATGTAGCTGTATTCGACTGAGTATTTTTTGAATCTGTACGTTGGGGTAAGATGCTATAGTTGCTAGGTTTACCTTGGGCCGTCTCCTAACGACGTATTGACGCGTTTACGGGGTACGGCCGTAGCTTGGTGGGCACTAATATAGAAAGCGTTAAACGCTAGAGCTCGGGTATATGTATGTTTTAATTCTGTTAATGTTATATTCTTGTAGGTAGCTAGGTTGGTTTTTAAAATCTCCTAGTGGTTTTAGACCGAGGGATATGAATTGTCCGTTATCTTCTTCTTTATTTTATTCTCTATCTTTTATATCGGTTATCGCCCTATTTCCTATACGATATATCTAGATAAAGTCTAGTTAGAATGGCCTTACTTATTATCGATTTCGTTGTTTATATGGTTGGTTTAGGGTCGACTTATTCCTCGGTTGATGGTGGATAGAGTCCGGCAAATTTTAATATCCTCCCACTCGAGATCCGAGTAATCGTTGAAGACGACTCGAGAGTTATGGCTGTTGATTTCCCGGTCCGCGGTTAATACTTAACGATTGTCGTGAAAGGGGACGGTAACGACGCCTTTTATTTGTAAGTAGTTTATTATTACGGGATTTATTTTCTGATGGTATTACTGATAGAATAACGTATAGATTCCTCACTTGCTGGGCTAGCGTTATGAATCGGGCTGTTTTTTTTTAGTAAAGTGTAAAAGGACTATAACCTTTCTTCGCGTCCCTTATGACCTAAAGTCTCGTCTCTCTGTCTCCCTCGCGCGGCTAGTTTTAAATACAATATAATCTAGATTATTTTATATGGATATTTAACTTGGTTTTATCTGAAAAGGTTATTGGAGGATTGACTTTACGTGAATATTTATATAGAAACTAGTATGATGGGTTTTCCGGCTAGGATAGGAGAAAGACGTAGTATAGATTGGTTCCTCTCTTTAATAGATATTCTACCTTGCCTTATATATTTTTAATGTTACGGAATACGAACGCTTGTATAGAAACGAATAACCTCCGCGTTGTATTCCTTAGCTTTCTTTGTTTTGAATGGCCTCGATGCTGGTTGTCGAGAGGGAGTAAAAGATAAAAGCGTTTGGCTCGTTTTGGCCCTCGTTCTTCGTCGTCGTCCTGAGCCGTGCTGTACCGAAGGGTGTTGAGAGATAAGGAAAGATAACGTAGGGGGAAGTGACTAGTTGAAAAGAAGAAGAAAAAGAAAGAAAGAAAGAAAAAAGAGGAAAAAAGAAGAAAAAGGAGAAAAAAAGATAAGAATTAAAGGGTATCTTATCCCCGTTTCCCGTTCCTTGTCCCTTTATTTTTTTTATTTTTTTTTCTTGTTAATTTTTTTTCTTTTACGGTTACCTTATATTTATTAATATTTTATATTCTTTTCGTTTTTTTTTATATCGAGTTTCTTTTTAATATTTTATCTCGTTCGTTTGCGTTATCTTCGTAGTCGTACTTTTTTATTTCCTCTTTTCTTTTTTTGTCCCACCTTCTTTTTCGTATTTCCTTCCTTTTTTCCTCTCCTTGTATTTCCCTCTCTACTCCTCTCTATCCTCTTTCCCTTTATCTCTCCTTTACCCCCCTTCCTTCCTCTGTATACGTTTAAAGTGTTATTGTGAATGCCTTTACCTTGTAAGAATCTCCCTTCCGTTATGCTATCCTACCTCTCGGGACTTTACACTTCGTCTCTAGCTTCTCCGCGCTGTTGCTGATCGTTACCCGTCGCTCTCTCTGCTCTCTGCTCCGGCCCTAGCTTCTTTAGGGTCGGTTAGCACCCGCCTAATAGTATGGCTCCGTCTACGAACCTATCCTGGCCGGAGACTATCGTTTACGGCCTCGAGCTTTGGTACGGTACTGTGTTGCTCGTTGTCTTCGCGATAGCTATTGTACTTAATAGTATCTTTGACTCTCGCCGCTTAACTTAACTTATTTAACCTGCGGTAGCCGGCCCTAGCGGCCGGGATTCCGGTTACCTCCCTTTTACGCCCACTCTCGAAATCCGAAAAGCTGCTAGGCGTATCTACGGGGCCGTCTATATCCTACTCGTTTTATCGTTTGCCACCGATTGTATTAGCGTGATTTTACGTGCCGTTTACGATACGAAAAGTTTAGAGACCCCGTTCGGATAGTAGTGTAGTGAAGAGACGTTTATATGTTACTCCCGGTCCGTATTTTTCCTTTATCTTGAGCACTTTGCCGCTTCTTCGCGGTTACGAGAGCGGTACGGCCTACCCTTGTGTTTTTGTGTTTATAAAGACTTATAGTTTTCTACCTCTAGGTTTACTATATCTCCGGCCTTTTTATACACCTTTACGTTATAATATACCTCTTCGAAGGCGACTTAACTCCGAATCGATCTGTCGTTATAATCTGGGCCGTTACGCTAGTTTTAGAAATCTCGATTTTCACCGTTAATATTATTCGCCTAACTAGCCGCTATTAAATTCCGCGTAGTATTATTTAAGACGTATGGACGATCGTTTACGGACCTGATAAGTGGGACTATGTCGATATATCGATTAACGCGTTCCGACTGCTCGTTCTCCTGTTCCTCCTTGGCGTTTATATCTTAATTGTATACTTGCGAAGTAACGTCCGAGAAAAGGTAGACGACTTAGAAATAACCTAGTTAAACGAACCTACCTCGACGGACGAAATAACGCTACTTTTAGGAGCCCTAGTAGACGGTACCATGCCCGACGCTTTACCGGCCGAAGAGACTATATTTTATCGACTATAAAAGCTTCCGTATAAGACTTAGTGGGAATATTTGAGTAGTTACTTATTGTTCTTCCTTTACCTCTAGTTAAGGGACTTAGTAAGGTTAAAACTTATTGTTGTTATGTGTTTCCTGATCTTTATTATTTAACGGATTGTGAACTTCTTGGTTCTTAGTTAAATTGGTTATATCACCGATGCCTTTGAAGCTGGTATAGGATTACCGTAGGTTGAGATCTTGATCTTTATTTTCTATAAGGTCTTGTAGGGATAATCTAGCGTGTTGGGATCGACGCGTACTGTACTTTAGATCCCGGTATCCTAGAATTCGTACCTAGCTCTTATTACGGTAGTATTCGAGTACGTTTACTTACTTTCCTTGGACTTCTACTTTAGGAAACGGATAGGTGAAGTACTTTCTACGCTTAATAAAGGTATTACTATTAACTCTTTTTTAGAATAAGTCACCTTCTAGGTATTTCTTATACTTATCGATTTTTTTATCGCCGTTATCTACTTCCTACTTCGTTTCGGCCCTCTTTACGCGACGATTACGGTAGTCATTACCGTTTTCTACCTTTATATGACTGTAAAGATGGCCTCTATTCGCGCCGACCTCCGGTGTAATATGGTTAACGTAGATAGAGAAGAGGAAGTAGTGAAAAACGACTCCGTTATGAGTTACGAAACGGTTAAATATTTTAACGTAGAGGTATTCGAGTTTGACTGGTACCGGCGAGCGGTTCGTAGTTTCTAGGCTACCGAGGCTAAGGTGACCTAGGGTATGAACAATATAAATATCTACTAAGTACTCGTCTTTATGTTCGGTATTTTAGTCGTACTCCTAGCTATAGCCGCCGAGGTTACCCTAGGTAGGAGGTCTATTAGCGACTTTTTCGTTATAATTATATATTTAGGGCAGCTTTAGGGGCCACTTTAGTTCTTTAGTTCTTTTTACCGGACTATTTAGTAGGCTATGATTTTAGGCGAGCGTCTTTTGGAGTTGTTTAAGATTTAACCTATAGTTGTTAACCGACCGGGCGCGAAGGAGTTACTTAAATACCGCGGTTATATTCGTTGGACGGATATGTAGTTCGCTTATTAAGAACGTACTACCTTATATAATATTTCCCTCGAATATTTACCGGGTACGACGACTATTTTTATTGGCGAATCCGGAGGCGGAAAATTAATAATCTTCCGTTTTATGTTCCGTTATTATAACTACGATAACGGTATTATTAAGATTAACGGCGACGATGTTAAAGATTTTAATATCGAATCTATCCGGGGCTATATTAGTATTATTCCTTAAGAGAATATCTTATTTAACGAGACGATTATATATAACCTTAAGTACGTAAACCTTAACGCCTCTAACGAAGAGGTGTATATAGTATACCGGGCTATAAGTATCTACGATAGTATTCTCTCCTTTACTAATAGTTACGATATTAAGGTCGGTGACCGTAGTACTCGTTTAAGTGGCGGCGAGAAATAGCGCGTAGTTATTATACGTACCCTTCTAAAGAACCCGAAGATTATCCTACTTAATGGTGCTACGTCGGCTTTAGATAACGAGACCGAGTAGTAAATTTAAGTATAGCTCTTTCGTAGCGGGAGCCTTAATTAGGGCCGTACGCTCTTTATTATTACGTAAGCCGGTTAACCGTTCTTTACTCCCTAGCTTATATATAAGTGCTATTCCTAACGTATGTATTTTAGTCACCGGCTGTCTACGATTACCTATACCGATTAGATTATTGTTTTTTATACTGGATCTATCGTTAAACGGGGTACGTACGATAAGTTACTTGTAATAAAGGGCCGGTACGCTATTATATGGGAGAAGTAGTCTAAATAAGTAGCGGTCGCGTTATAACGAGTTTTCGGATAACGACTATTAAATAGTAATAATAGTTACCTTGGCCCTTATAAATAGCGGTATTACGAACCTGCTTAATTTATATTATTTTTTTATTTGGTTCTCGGTTCCTTTACGAAACGAGTCGTTTTAGTATTATTTTTAATTATTCTATCTTTTTACTAGATTACTATTGCTTTTTTTTATGTAATCTTTTTAACTCGTCTCTTTTATAGGGTGTTTCTTACGGTTACCTATAGGCGTTATTTATGTATCGTGTCTACTTTAATTTAAATATCGAGAATAATACGGAAAAAATATAGATAGTATTTACTTTAAATCGAACGAAAAAAAAAAAAAGAAAAAGAAGGAAAATAGACGTATAAGAAGAAAATAAAAAACGAGAAAAAAAAAAAAGGAAATAGCCCTGCCGTCACTAGATCGAGACGTAGCTTTATGTGTATACCTTTGGGTTGACCGTGCGAATGGTGCGACTTAGAGTTATAGCGTCTGTTTGTTTAAAGTGTTACGGATTGTTTTGGATAAACGTGTATAGGATTAAGATAGCGCGTTTTGTATCCTTTAAGGTAGGTGTAGGAATAGCCTGACTTGTCGTAAAGGTATCGTGAACTGTGTTGCTGTAGTTGCCGAGTAGTGGTTGGGACGGCGAGTCGGTGCACTCTCCGGAAGGAAGGGTAATAGCGAGTTGGAATGTATGTGTCGCGTTGGAAAGGTGTCGTATAGGGGATCTTGCGAGCTGGACGGTACGGCCGTCTAAACGACCGTATTTAAATGTGAAGTCGTGTATTGGTTATTGTTGCTGTCCACCGTCGAGCTTAACTTAGGGTTGGGTAGACGGCCGTTAAGGTGGGCCCCGGCGGGCGGCGACTGAATACCGTTAGAGAAACTCTGTTTTGTATACGCGGGACGAAGGAATGGCGGGAGTGGCTCTCTTTATGGCGTCTTAGAAGGTCGTCGCGAATAAACCCGTGGTTGTAGTCGTTAACGTCGTATGCGAAGTTGGTTTTCGGGTTTTGTTGTGTATATATCGAAGTTTAGTAATGGTAGGTGAAAATAGAGTCTGGAGCCTATGGTTTAGGATATGGCGTTGGAGATGCTTACGTGGGTAGGCCGTATTATAGAGGGGGACGGGGTAGGTATAACGCCGGGGTGTAACCTTGCGGCTGGGGCGCTTTTAGGCGGCGGCGTCCGAGCCGGGGCGTGGCTTTTGCCGATGGTCTTGAGAGTCGGATACTTGAATAGGCGCCGGCCTAAGGTGTGGTGTATGTTCGAGGGATTATTCGAAGGCGGCGTTCGGTGCTGGAGGCTTTTCGTACGTAAGAATAGAAGTTGCGAAAGAGAGGAGAGTAAGAGAGTTTAATACCGGTGAATAAGGGAGCTCGTTAATAGGCGTAGTAATATGGAAGAAAAGAAACAAAGAAGAAAAGGAGAAATGTCGCTTTTGTTTGAGAAAGAATACGATAAGGGTAGAAAGGGAAAGGCGCTAGGGAGAAATGGGGGTTGGAAAGTGAGGGAAATATTTGTTCCGGACTTTCCCCTAAGTGAGGCTGCTTTGCTCTTTCCGTTAGAGTAGGGTGCCTTTAGTATTAAACTGTCTTACTTATATATTCTCTCCCTCGGCCCTCCTACGTTCTTCCTTTCTCGTTGGGTTTTGTTCCGTCCTTATAGCCTCTTCCTCTGTGGTGTTGTGTGTAAACGCCCGTCTAAAGCTTTATTCTATATTCCCTAGGGTTGTGTACGTTGGACGAGCTGAATTAACTCGTCGATAATAGACTGGCCGTCTGGACCCGTATAGGCTATACTCACTTAACGTATTTGCGCGGGAATGGTAGGTACTGTTCGACTGGTACCGTTGCGGCTGATTGTGGTTGTTGGGTAATACGTTGGGGGAAGTAGGGGTTAGGTTAACGGCGGTTTATATTACGCCTTTATTTATATACTCTATCCTATCTCCTTTCTTATTTTTTTTATTATTTGAAAATACGCCTTCGCTCCTTGATATACGACAATGCTACGACTAGTGTTATTGGATAACGGTAGCTGTACTAGGCCCGATTCTTACTCCCCTTAATCCTACGACCCGGCGATATCGTTTATCGTTAGAACCACCCAGCCGCCTTCTCCGTATTATAGTTATATCGGACGGGTATTATATTAAGTAGCGGTAATAGTAGTAGCCGCCTTTAACGGTTACCTACCATCCTACCCTACGGGATCCTTGGTTTAAGACGGAAGACGAAAGTAGCTATCTATACGTCCCGGTGCCGTTATAACTATATAGTCACGATTAGGCTTATTCCTTCGCTCTAACGCCGCCGTAGCTATATCCTTACGAGCCGCCGTATTACTCCTAGTAGCTACTACGGCCTTACGAAGAGTAGGACGTACCGCCGCCGCCGTAGTAGTTATACCCTTACGGGCCGCCGTACTACCCGTAGCCGCCGTAGCTATATCTTTACGGGCCGCCGCACTACCCCTAGCGGCTACTACGGCCCTACGAAGAGTAGGACGTACCGCCGCCGCCGTAGTAGTTATATCCTTACTCCCCCTAGCCACCGTTGTAGCTACCGTAGTCTTACTAGGAGTAGGACGTACCGCCGCCGCCGTAATAGCAGCCTTACGGGTATTCGTACACCGATACGCGTGGTAACCGCCCGTTGGCTATTATTACCCACCGGGAAAAGATAAGGGCGCTACGGGCGTTAATGGTTTATGAAAGTTGCCGGGACCTAAAGGTTAAGTACGACGAGGAGAAGCTATATAAGAACTGCCGGGAGAAGAATATAGAGTGTATATACCGGGAAACGGCACTAAAAGTGTAAGTGGAAGATAATGGATGGTAGAATAAAGCGAGATCGTCCTTACTCGAGTTAACGGATTCTTATTTAGACTATCTAATATTATAGAAAAAATGCGTAGAGAGGTGGGAAAATTGAAAGAGGAAATGAAGAAGCTTAAGTAAGATATATATGTAGAGGTGGATAAATTTTAGGAGATAGCGTAGAGCGTCGTGAGGTAGATGTAGTAGAAGTGTTACGCGGCCGTTGACGGGGTGCTTAGATAGATTGTGCCGTTTGGCGATCCGACGGTCCTGGGTTATTACGCGATATCGGCGGGCGTGTTGTTATTGTGGCTAACTATATCCGAACGCGTGTAGCGAGTACTCTAAGACGAGGGTATCCGTTACTCGCCCGAGTACCCGATACGATACGAGTAGTAGCGCCGTAATATTCGTTGGTACGGTCGTTGCGAGGGAGTTATAGGGCCTAGTCCGTTTACCTACGTCGGAATTGTTAAGGATACACCCTTTTAGCTTAACGGCGACCTGGACCTCCCCTAGGTTACGGTGTGGAAATACGTCGACAGTTACGAGGAGAATATATAAAATATGTACCCCTTGATTATCCCTAACGAGTTGTACGCTCTGGTTACGATGGTCCTCTAATCCGAGGCGTCCACCACCTAGATCGGCCGGGCCCGGAGTTAAGTAGCCTCGCTCGAGCGGCCGTAGTCCTAAATAGCCCGGACGGGATTAAAGCGGAAACGTGCGTTAGAAGCCGATAGCGGCGACGGCGCCCGCGCCGTACTATCGGAGCCTCGTCTCGGCTAGCCGTTATATAGTATTGAGAGTGCGCTCGTCCTTATGGTCCTGGCGCTCGGTTAGATTTGTCTGTATAGACGCGTGTGCACCCCCGCGGTTCCCAGCACTTCGGTTTGGGCCGGCAGTGGCGACGACGTTATAGAGACGCGCGATATCGACGAGAATATCGGCCGGGATTACTTTATAGCGGCGTTGAGTATCTTCGGCGCCCTCCGAGGCGCTTATAAGCTCGAGTACGTGTGGGTTTGTATCCTTGGTAGTCTTTATTACGACTAGTTAGGGCGGCCGATCTAGAGCCTAGAGCTGGTGACCGACGCGGGCTATTACCTATAGGATATTATCCGACTCGACCTAGAGCGTTACGGAAAAATACGCGCCGACGTAGGGTAATAACGCGATAGTAGAGACCCTGCGACGCGCTTGGCCGATAACCGAACCTTGGTTATAGCCTGGGTGTGCCTGTTATATGAGAGAGAACTCTTGAGTAAGTTGTATTTACGGCCGTCTAATATACTCTCCTTCGGATAGTAACTATTATACCCCGACGGCGACGTATAGGTGGGTTAAGGCTTCGACTATTACGTACTCGAGGTGTTCGCCTCGTAGATATACCTTTACGGCCTCGTTAACGATATTTATAATAGCCTATACGACGACCGTCGCTAGGACTACGTTAAATACCTTATTATTATTAAGGTTTGTATTATTGTATTGTAGACACTCCGTTCGTTAAACGCCGAGTTTTAAAACGGCCTACTTTTTAATTACGAGCTACTAGTAATTGATATCTTGGCTACGCGCCTACGTGCCGTATATTGGCGCGTATAGGGTATTATGTTCCGTAGTTTTATTTAGCGTATTCTCGCGTTTAACTACGAAAAGCGGTGTAAGGAGATAGCGGGGAGAGCCTTCTAGGACGACGTAGAGTTGGCGCGGCGTGGTATCGAGGCGTTTGTTTAAAGTTTACGCGCTTTCTATGACTTACCGGACTAGCGATTCGTCGTTATTAACGTATTCGGCACCGCGTACGCGTAGTAGGGTAACCTTCTTATACTAGACTCCGTCTAGCGCGACCCCGATCTTGGTCGCTTTATCGATAATACTACGGTCGACGACCTTTTCCGTAAAACTATTACTTTTTTAGAACGCGTCGTAGAGCCCGTTAGCTCCTTTAGCTGTGACTTATATATCCTGAGAGGCCTTGTCGACCTTAACGAAAAAGAAAGACTATAATAGATGGGGCGAGGTTAAGGCCGAGCCCCTAATATTAAAATAGTAGATACTAGTAGTATTCTTAAGTAGAGGGATAGAAACGACGATGACAACGATACGGTTGGCTTTTAAAGGGGAAGATGATATGGTTAATTAACGAAGGTTAATCGTTAATAGGGAGGGGGACGGTCCCTTACGTCGTCTAAGAAGAGGAATAGTAACCTCCCTAATATAATAATAAGGAGGGCGCGGAGTATTAATTCTAGTTTTTTCGGCGTTAGGGTTAAAAGGGGTACCTTTGTTTTTATTATTTTATTTTATACTATACGTACTACTTTTTAAAAAGCTTAAAAATCCTAGTTTTAAAATTTAAAGTCCGTAAAATTCTATCGCCTCCCCCACCCGTCCTCGTTTTACGGCGTCTCGATTAGGACGCTGTTTGTCGCGGACACTGCCTTACTTTCTGCCCCGCCGATGTACTTCCGTTAGAGGCCTGAATAAACGTTACCTAGTGCTAGGAGCTTATCGTGCGTGTCCGTTTCGGAAATTTAGCACCGCTCTCTGTCTGTCTTTCGGATAACGACGATCTTGTGGGCATCTCGGACGAAGCCAGCCGGTGCCTTACAAAGCTCCACTTCGCTTTCTATCGGGCTCTATCTCTAAGATATATACGTAATGATAACGTACGTAGTGCCTTGGAAAGCCGCCTTAAGACTCGGAGTCTGTGGTATTTGTCGGAGGCTGGTCCGGGTGCGTAGGACTCTTATAATTAAAATCGAATTGGTACGGTATTAATCACCGGCGTACGCTGACTTCTCGAAGCGCTGTGTAATACTCTTATAAATTGCCGGGTTCTATTAGACGGAGGATATACGTGGATAGAAACTAACCGTGTTACCGAGTAGGCGGTGGAGTGTTAAAACCCGTCCGAAAAAAAAAATAGAATGGAAGATAAGCTGACGATATGGAGGTAAATATATAGTAGATTCGTGTCTTGAAGTGGATATTAAAAGTTCTCCGTTTTTGAAAACGGTTCGGAAGGAAGGTATGGTCTGTCTATCTTTAACCTTGAACGTAAGGCTTGGGGTAGAGCCTTTAATAGGTATCGAATTCGCGGTTGATATGTTTGTGGCTAGGGTGGCTGGGGTATATAGAGGTCTTTTTTTCTTAAATATTTTAAATGGATTTATCTAGCCTTTTGTCGATAGCGAGCTGGTTATAATATAAAGTGTCTAGAATAATAAAATAGATGGTAATGGTAACGAGAGCGAGAAAGTAACATATAAGAGAATGTAGGAGTGGGCGATATTATATTACTCTTTGCTAGCCTGGAGGGTGAAAAGGAAAGAGTAATAATATATATAATATAAGGGCCGATAAGGCGGAAGGATTTGTTAATAATTGGGGAATAAAGGGAGTAATAAGATGTACACCGCTTCCTCTGGTGCCTTTGCCGGACTACGTTTCTTTGACGCCTTTATTGACGCCTTTATTGACGCCTTTATTGACGCCTTTTAAGGCGTAGAATAAAATGAAATATGATAAAAAGAGATAGCACTAATACTTAACTTTGGTCGCCTTACTTTGTGTGAGCCGTTAGCGGTAGATTTTGACGAAGCTGCCTATTCTACTCCCGCCGTTTAAGACCGTTACGCCTAGAAAGGGTTATATTCGATATACCCCCCCTTATCTATACCTATGGTCGGGACCGCTTTTTATGGATAGCTTTTTATCGTTAATACGTCCGTATTATACGAGCCCACCGTTATGTGTTATTAGTCGTAAGTTAGTTATCTCGTGTGCGACGTAGTTATTAGTGGTGGGTTTAACTTAACCCTGTGATTTAGTGTAGCGGCGGCGTATATAAGGTTGGGTGGGATGCGTCTTGATTCGTTGAGAATAAAAGGAGGGCCGGTTATATGTTATAGTTTTCTCCCGTAATTTGTCGCCGGAGAAGAGGAGAGATAAGGGTAATATGCGCCGTGACCGAAAGGAGATATGCACTTTATTTATTGGCTTTGGGTACGTAGTTGAATGACACCGAGTTAAGCAAATAAAATTTAGGATGAGAGATAAAGTCCCGCCCCTATTAAATAGAAAGAGACGGGAGTTTAAGGCGATAGTAAGGCGCGGAATGTAAGAGGTGAAGCGGTGTCTAAGTAGGCGTAAAAAAACGACGCCTTGTTTTAGGCCGGCTTTGCGTCTTGTTGGTCCTTCCTTATAGATTGCGATAACTCGGAGTATTCCATTGAGTACGACGAGTAAAGCCCCTTAGCCAAGAAGTAGTAGTTATAGGGGAGTGGGCGATACGGTGCTTATATCTAAATTGGACGGCGTGCTTTAAGCCTTAAGTCCGTAAAAAAATGCGAACTGTGGGTGCGTGTAGGTGCGAGTAGGTGTAAACACATCCTACTACGGCGTCCGTAAATTTCGGGATCCTATCCGTATAAGATATAACGTCGAGATATAGCCGGTCTCGAGGGGGTTTGCGGCCCTTTCTTCCATTAGTATCACCAACTTTGCTACCTCTCCACCCTTTTGTTTAATATCACCATAATTACCAAATCGGCCGAATTTGTGCTAAAAATAAAGTAAGACTCGTTTATCATCTACTATCCCTTACTCCTTTTCCTAACGGACATACCGTACTCGAAATAAGATTTTTCTTAGACTATTAATTGTTATTAGACTATTGTCCGCTAGTCTCTCGTTGTCGTTTCTCGCATTATTTTACGTCGTCTAGACTATTGACTTTTCTGAGCACTTTGTTGCACCACTAGCGTAAAAACCCACTTTAAGGAAACCGGACGCGATGGATATTACGGAAGGTAGCCCCTCGCCGCTTGATGTCTAAGCGGTGGAACCGGTAGTATAATCTGAAATAACGTAGCCGAAGCGGACGGTAGGTAGCGATTCCGGGGTACGTTAAACGTAGTAGTAAAGACTATACTCTCCGTACGTAGGAGACACTTCCTATTCCTAGAGTTTAAGCTCGAATAGATATATGTAAGTTCTATCTTTTAGAATTTTAGCCTTGTCTTCCTTCCCTCTCTTTCCCTTTTTCCCTCTTTCCCTCTTTCCCTCTTTCCCTCTTTCCCTCTTCTCCCTTTAGGTAAATGATATATCGGTCCGCCCGCTCTTTCCCGTATTGGAGCTCTTGTCTTGATGTTGGTGTGGACGGTCACTCCTTACTTATTTACTAGTTCCTCCCCATTTGTAGGTAGTACTTTATATGGCTTGTAAGGTAATAATAAATAACGTCCCCTTTATCTCTCTCTCTCCTTTTTGTATCTTTTTCTTCTTACACCTTCGTTAACTAGTATGGATTTTCCCTCTTTATAGAAAGCGGACGATAAACGACGATCAGCGAGGATCGCCGAAAAAGCGGAGGTCCCTCGCTTTTGCATCTATAGCGTCCGATATTGGCGTTTTCTCCCCTGTTGCGTCTCCGTCCTCCGCCCCACTAAATATAGACATTGTTCTTTCTACATCGTTTCCTGCCATCAACTTAAGTGCATCGTTACCAGCGACTGCTGCCACTGGGCCGCTTGTGGCCTATACTCCTTTTGTAGCGTCCACCGTTGTTCTAACGGATACGGCGTAAGCTACGAAGCTGGAGATGCAGTAGCCGGAAACACCACTTGAGCAGTAGTTGCCGTAGAAGTAGTAATACGACTATTTTTCGGGATAAGTGGGCGTGGTAGCTTAAGAAAGACCTTCGTAAGGTAATATATTAGCAGCACCTCTTTATGGCGGCTCTGCTACCCCTAGGCCGGCTTAACTAACCACTCTCTTAGTATAATAGAGCTATCACCAAAGTATATTAAACGAGGTAAAGAACTAGTACGGCCTTTAAAACTACCCGCCTAGCTAGCCCTAGCCTCTTTAACGAGCCGACTCCTTCCTATCTATCTTATCATATTAGTAATATGGTAGCGCGTTAGGGGTACGATCGAGGTATCCTAATATAGAGTTATAGCCGAAAACGCGACCTATAACGCTTACGTAGTTGGTTAACGAGGTTAAAGGGATTTATGTCGGGCTTACTATAGTCGAGTCTAAATGTATCGAAATAGATAGCGAGTTAAGCGTTATTGATCTATAAGTTAAGCTGGACGACGGTTAGTGGTAAGCACTCTTAAATTTATATAGGACGCTCTTGTATGAGTATTACGACTTTATGCTCGCGTCCTAGTACTTATCGGCCTCTCCCGTACTCCGTCGCGTCGCCTAGAAGTATGTTATCCTAGCGCGTATGTGGCGTTATGGTATTTATAGTTTCCTCGAATTATTACGGTATCGTCTCTTTGTATCGCGCGAATATATGATTACGTTTATCTATATGGCGTACTCGATTATCGCGCTCTTGTATAAGACCGTCCGTACCTTCGAGGATACTTAGGTCGAATGTTTAGGGGACCTTTTACGCTATAGGATGGCGATCGAGGACGATAACTAGCGCGTGCGCGACACTTGGACTAACGTCTCGCGCCGTTGGTACTCTTTGGCCTTAGATCGTGCGCCGACCACCGGTAGACTTTACTATTACCTCGCTATTTTGGCTAGGCCGTATGTTGTAACGTAGTTGTACTACTACGTTAAGAGTCTCTATACCTTAATCCCCTTTACTTCTACGCGCGAATCGGTTATGATACTCTTGGATCCCGTCCTGAATAATATAACCTAACACGTCCCGCCTATTAAGCTAGCGTTTATTAAGGTATACGTTATTTTATTTAAAAACAGTATGTAGACTACGCCCGACTTCCGGCCCACCGTCACTAACCTCTTAGAGGGTTTGGACGACTATATTACGCTCTCCGTGCGAGGCTGGGGTGAGACTGGTGTGTATATGGCTATTGTGAATAGCTGCTCGCTTCTCGCCTACGGCGGCGACGATAATGTTCTTATGCGTATTCTACGCGACGAGATGAACCGTAGCGCTATGGAAGGAGATCTCGGTATATACCCCGACTCTCGGGAGACGTTTACGTTAACCGAAGTAAAAGTACCGGTGGATGTTCTAGCCGATATATTAATGACCGGTACTGGCGCGAAAGAAGCGGCGTTAGGAGCCGACGATAAGATTAAAGTACTAGTCGTCGTTGATCCGGAGATTTTTAAAGGCCTCGAGCCCGCCTAGCGTCTCGTAACTAAGATGGACGTCGTCGTGTTCTCGCGTGTCGGTGACGTTAATTGTTACGGATATATTTATGCGCGTTTTGTTTGGATGCTTTGCCTCGCGCGCGTCTCGGAGGGTATGGCCTACGTCGAGTATGCGTTCCCTTGGGAGAAGTTCGTCGTGACGTTTAATAATATACTACTGACTAATAAGTAGTACGATAAGGTTAAGTAGGAGGTGTTTATATAGCCGTAAGTCGATCGGAAATTCGAGGAGGAGAAGCGGATTAAGGATATTTAATTTAAGTAGTAGCAGTAGTAGTAAGACGCCGCCGCCGCGGGTGACAATAGCCCCTTTATCCCCGCCGAAACTGTTAGCCTAAATATTCCGCCGACGCCGCCGCCCGTCCGTAGCGACGACGATAAGCCGTTGCCCGACGACTGGTTTTTGCGTGGGTTGTTGTGGTCCGAGTATAACTACCCGCCGGGTTGGTTTGTTAATATGGACTCGGCCGACGAGGACGAGAAGCTGATGGAGTTATCTTCGACGTACCTGACCCGTAAAGATCGCGTGTTGTGGATGGCGTGCCGTTTGGCGACGTTTAAGAAGTGGATTACGTACGATATAAAAGCTTATGTGTTTTCCGTTATGGAAGTTTTCCGTAAGCTGGCCGAGGATGACGAGGGCGAGGGCGATGAGACGGCTTAACTTATTGCTTAACCTATTGCTTAACCTATTGGATAGGATCTGGACTAGGATAAGGATGTTCCGGCGATGACGGACCTCGACGACTAGGATACTCCTAAGGATTTTAAGGATATCTCTACGGATTAAGTCGCTCTCGATGATAATAGTAATAATAATGACGATAACGACGACGATAGCGATACGGTTGATTTTGAGGGCGATAATAACGGTACTATAGATAGCGTGAATCTCTCCGGCGTAGGGGGTACGGTGTGCCTCGAGTAGTAGCCGGGAGCTTAAAGAGTCTTAGTATAGTTAGAAAGGAGATAGTTAAGACGTACGGGAGTATATGATGGTCTGTTTTATTTTAGTTTAGTAGGCTACTACTTAGTCCTTTTTTATGGCTTATTTTATTTTTTCTGTTTCTGTTTTCTCTTGTTTTTTATCTTCTTTTATCTATTTATTTCTTTTTAAGTTTCTTATTACTTTTCCGTAAATAACGATTAAGGTACGTCGCGTTTAATATCTTTCTTTACCTTTTATTTTCTGGCTATAATGGTTAAATATACACTAAAACTTACGATATCCATAATATAAGTCTAAAGCGGCCTAGGACGAGATATACGGTAGGGTCCACTACCGCGTAGCTAAAGGTAAGCGAGCACTAGGAAGTAAAATAAAGTAGAGAAGTATAAAGGGCGATAAATAAAAGAAGATTTAGAAGGGATAGACGAAGGCTATAGTTAAAAACCGGTAACCGGGGTATTAATGGCGATGTATTTTAGTCGAGTACGACGACTACCGTTATACGGGGAAAGGGCGGCGTTAGGTATCTACGAAGTGGTTGATTATATTAGTGTTGGCGTTTTTCTTTTACTTACTCTTGTCTACGTTTATACTTACCTTAGTTAACCGTTTATCGTTTATCGTACTATCCAACGTATGGCGTCTCTCTACGAGAGTAAGGATAATAATTACGTTTTTATTATTGTTTGGGTATAGGTTTATACTTATCTCCCCGCCTAACGCGCGTTAGCTAGTCTTTAATATTTTAGCAAGGCGGGCCACCGGCGTTATTATTTTTCCTATTCCTTTTCGCGAGCCTTAGAGAGGGAATTACCTTTAGAGAGGGAATTGCCTTTACGTGGGGATCGTCTTGGCCTATGATTGGCTGGGGCGCGTAAGGCGCTAGGCGTTATGGTTGGTCGAATCGCCGTTGTCCTACTCCCTAGCCTACCCCTCGGTTTGCGCGTGGGCCAGGCTTGGCGCTGCCTTCGGTTTTTAGGTTTTTAGTAGAGGAGGCTGGGTCGTACGTAATTACTGGATCTTCGGTTCTGCGGCCTTATACCTTGCCCTTTTATTCCCCGTAGTAGCTATAGCGACGGTGACGCCCCCGCCGGTGGCCGGTACCCGACTAGTGCCCGAGAGTATGCCGCCCTACCCTATTGCTGTTACTTCCGAACGGCGTTCGCCGGGACCGGGTAGCCTTCGTCGAATTCCCCGAATAGGGTCTTAAGCTTATCTTAGAGTTAAGAGTTACGTTATACGCCGCCGTAGTAGTAGCTATAGTAGAGCGTGTAACGCGGGAAAGCATTACTATGGACTTGAAGGTGAACTTGCTGGTGGAATTGCTAGCGAAATTGTAAATAGAATTACCGGTGGAATAGCCGGCGGGCTTGAAGGTGTAATTACTGGCCGAGAATATGGCGAAATATCTAGTAGACTCGCCGGTAGATGTGAAGGCGGACTTGAAGGCGAAAACGTTATTGAATTTTCTGTTAATCTTGCCGGGAATATTCTTAGCGGACTTGCTGGCGGACTTGCCGGCCGCCGCCTTACTAACGAGCCCCGTTAATAGGTAGTTATGTGTTAGTGAGTAGCGCCGCGGACTGAGAGTAGCTCTCTTCGCCGATATGATACGGCGCGTTTACCGGCGTACACTCGCCTGCTTCCTCTTACAGCTCCTATGATCTTTCTCCCGGACCGTCCACTCTTCGTTTATATCCCGTCGTTTAAGATATATTGGTCTAGTACTACCCTAGCCGAATACTAAAAACGGACGTAGAGATGGCCTCGGTACCGTATTCGGGACGGTAGCTTACGCGGAATATCTAAACCTTAGTGGTTTAGGTAGAAATACGTTTATCGGTTACGGCCTTATCGAACTGGTTATCCTATAAATCCTCTAGGCCGACGGGTAAGTAATATAGGTGCCGCTCGGCGTACAGTATAGTAAGCACGGGGTCGGGCCCTTTTAGGTAATCGATAGTAAAGCCTTTAAAGCCTATGGCGGTTAGTTTATTAGCGCTTATATGTGCCTAGAACGTACGTAAGGGTATCGTATATACGCGGATTATCACGGATAAGCTTATAACGTTAAACTAGTTACTTAGCTTTTTATGGTCTTTAGCGTTTTATATCGTGAAGTACTAGACGTCCTCGTCTTATAGAAGCGATTGTACGAGGTTGTAGTAATCCCGGTCCTTAATCGAGTATGTTAATATTAACGGGCCGAAGATCTTTTTACCGAACTAGCTTTTATTCTCCTCGAGCTACTACTAACCGCGGACCACATCGGGCGTTAAGGGTTCTAAGAAGTAGAGCTTATGGTCGTACTATACGACGAGTATATCGATATCGCGCTCGGTCTACTGGTTCTTGTCGTAGAGGAATATGCCTTAGGACGGGTTACGCGCTTTATTACTAAAAATATCGCGTAGCTGGAAGAGTTAGTCTATTACGCTACTAACGAAAAAGAAAAAAAACGAATATACTATTATCTTCTAGTCGGCTACGACAAGTTCCCCCGTATCGCTAGCGAGATTTTGGTAAAGATTATCTCTAGTAAGGCGGTTACCGACGTTATCCCCGTCGTTTTCGCGAATTAACCCGTAGGCCGCGGTGTCCGTTTTTTCTATTAATACTAGCTACTATATCGTAGGTGTATTGATTGTGTCGTCTAGGGGTAGTAAAGGGCACGTTCGTTACTTTAAAAGACTAGTAGTTTTATAAAAAAAGGGTTTTTCATTATATAATCCCCGTTTACCTCGGATCCTAGGTAGGAAACAGTAGCCGTATATCTTACCCTTTCGTGTCGGCCACGATTAACGCTTTTTTATTATCTCTTACTTACGTTCCTCCGTTATTCGTACTTAACGTTTACGAACTTAACGTAACTAGCCTTTATATATTTCTATCTCCGTTTACTACTACTACGTATAATAATTCGCCTTCGTTGCCTAAACCGAGCAAGGCTATTCTAATACCTATCGTATACTACGTAGCAAAGGCGGCAAACAGACACATCCCAAAAAATTATGACTATGTTTAGGAGCTTTAGTTTTAATTTAAACGAGTCCTCGGTCGGTCAGATAGCCCTACGATCAGCAGGGCATTTTCCCGTGACTGGTCGAACT